>VDFB02035444.1:0-49069 GCA_007258455.2 Sequoia sempervirens | reverse complement strand
TAGAACCAGAATCTATCACAAGTTTACATACCTTTTCTTTGAATTTTTAGGTTGTACTAAATAGTGTTCTCCTTTGAGTCATCTCCTTCAACTTAGCATGTCTTTCTTTCAACTCTCTGATTTATTTTGCCATAGCATTCCCTTTAGGAGGCATCTTGTCCCTTCAACTTCCACAACTCAAACTGCAACTTTTCACTCTCAAATGATCTACTACCTAAGCTCTGATACCAATTGATGCAGATCAGGGGTGGAATAGGTTCACACAACCCCAAATAACACAACTCAATCACTTTCCAAGCCTCAAGACTCCAACACTGTTGATTTGTGCAATTTGACTTGTATTCTCTACTAGGTCTCCAAAATGATGTTTTCAAGCATATCGTTTAGACAATGTTGTTTCACCATAGGAGCAACAACTTTTAGATACCCATTAGGCTTTTCTTCAACATATCTCAAACACACATACCTTTGTTTTGGAGCATATCATCCAAATGACTACTACTACATTGTCCTCCAATAGGCCAATTAGGCCACATTTACTAAGCAACACCTATCCAATCACCTTCGCAATTGAAAAAATATTCTCAAACCTTCTCCATAGGTCTCAAATAGCCCAAATCAACAATTTTCAGAATAGGAAGCGCCCACTAAGTCATCAAGTTACAAAACCCTCACTTTTGACAAGTTTCAAGGGGGTTTATTGAAAATACCACTTCCCAATGCCTTTGTACTTTACCAATGCATCAAACATGCTTCATAAATCCTGCACATGCTTAAATAATCATCAAAATATGCTGCCCCAAGAGTTTTCAACATTTATCAACCTTTAACCACCAACTTTCACCCAAAACACTCAATTTTGACAACTAGGGCATCACCCCAACTTGCAAAAAAAAAGAACTAAGACTTCTCCATTGGAGGAGTTTTGGAAAACATAAAAACAAACCTTCACACCAATTTTCATCAATTTTGCCATGACAACTTTTAACAATTTTTTGCAACTTTTTACATTATTGGTCAAATGAACTCAAAATGACTTAAAACATCAAGAATGGCCTATTATGGCCTTATTACATGACTTTAGAAACTCAAAACACCAAGATTCACTTTATGACCCTATGTACCCAAAAAATGACCTTGGTGCTCCTACACCAATTAGTATATATATACATATACATCTACATATATATATATATTATATATATATATATACATATGTATGTATATGTACATATATAAATATACATTTATATATACGAGATATTAAATAGAGGACGATTTATATATACATGAACATAGGCCGATTTGTATATGAGATATGCAAAGTATTGCGCATCAATAAAGGTTGATATGGAAGAGAACCATAGTCGATAGTATTGTAAACCATCTCTAAATTATTAAACATCGAATTACTCCAACTTGAACGCTTTTATGCAAAGTGATGGAATATTAATAAATTGCAATATAATGTGTAAAACACATGCAAAGTCTCCATTTTCTGTATAAATAGAGAGGAAATTTCTCTCATTTGGATGCATGTTACATTCTTCTGCAAACTTATTATGTTGCAATTATTTTGAGAGTTGAAAGTTATGGTGAGAGAGTTGTGAATTACTTTGTGAGTACATATTGTTGTCTTAAGAGAGAAGTCATAGTGAAGTATTTCTTTAAGGGGAATAAGTGAAGCTAGGAAGCTACTGTTGGAAGGATGTACGTCAAGTCAGTCAATTGGATTGAGTGTATTGTAGGCATGAGGTTCTAGTATTCTCTTATTTATCTTTATTTACATGAAAGAATGAGATTTGAATGCTTTGTTTGAACTACTTGAGAATACATGCATTAGGAAATCATAACATTTTCTTTGGAAAGGAAATGAAGTTGCTTTATGCTTTTCTATGAAAGTGTTTTGTATATACTCCATAATAGGAGTGTTTAGTTGTCATTAGTATTACATACCAGAAATGATGAAATATGAATAATGGAAGTGTCCTAATTCTCCTATATACCATATAAGGGAATTAGATATTGATGTTCTATACATAGATATTTTAGACTGTGTATAATGTGAAATATGTCAATGTCATGAAGTGACTTGGCACTATTATCTAATTATGCTAGGAAACCTTGGGAATGGGAGGTTTAGCATTACAAAAGGGAAGGTATGAAAGATACGATGTGACGTTATGCAAAACACATCAAATATCTATACATAAATGATCAATTTATCATACTATACTCTTAAATGGAACCCTAGGTTTAGATTAACCTATTAGGGTCGAGAAGTATTATCTGATTAAAGAATGAGATCTTGGGTATAGGTTTACCTACTAGGTTGGGATTTATACTTGACTACTCATTAAAACCTATGGTTGGGAATAGCCTACTTGGTTGAGTTTCTCAATTGGTCTTGATTGGATCATATAGGGTTAGAGTAACCTATATAATCAAACTAATCATTGGTTGATAACTTTATCCTAAGATTAAGATGTATCAAGGTTAAAAATCACCTTTGTGATTAAGTCAAATCACTTGATTTATGGAATTCTATATGTTTGGAATGTAGGTGGGAAATACCTAGTAAGTTAGAGTTGCTACTTGACTAGTTGCATTACACTATTAATACAAAGTTATAGTATCGACAAGAGTAGACTCTTTGTTTAAACCCTTTTAATTAAGGAGAACATGCTCTCGAATGGAATCATCTATTGATATGATTATTCTTTGATTGAGGTAATTCATTGATGTGATTATACTTTTGATGAGAATCACTTATTAATGTGATATATTACTGAACAAAGTCAATTATATATGAATATTTAATCTATGATTAGACAAAGCTTATGTAGCTAGTCTTTAGCTTATAAAGTTAAACCTAGGACTAGGCTGTCTATTGAAGGGAATAGCCTGTTAAGAATTTTATGTAAATTTAATGTGTAAACTAGAAAAGCTCATATGTTATACCTGGGATAGGAATGCCCATTGAAGGGGTAACTTATGCTTAGGCTTAATTGGTAGAGATACCATTGTATTTTGGGAAAAAGGGGAGTAGGTTATTTCTAGGGTTAAGGATTACCCATTGGAGGAAATTACCTAAGCATAGTATACGAACGGTCATAATCCAAACCGAGCTATAGAAGTGTATGTGAATAGGAAGATCATCACTCAAAGTACTGGGTGAGAATACTTTGGCCAAAGTAGTGTAAGTTTCCACTATTAGTTCACTGTGTTCCATTTATGCATTCTAGTTTGATATTTTCATAGTCGTATGGGATACAACCATATGATTAGGTTCTAGTTTGTAAGACACAACACCAAGCTCATACAGGCTATTTTTATGAGGTTTACCAACCAATTTCTTTGTCGAAGGGAAGGGCCATCTTGTAATGTGTGACAAATGTGCGAGGGATTGTATTTGAGTCCGTGGTTGGAAGAAAAATGCTTGAGTGATGCTTCTCCTCATCAGATGGTGGCCGATGTTTGTAGATTTTTGCGCCAGCAGTGGGGAAAACTAGAGTGTAAGCACTAGAGAGAGGGTGCATCTAGAAGGTATGCACCATTGCGGTGGCATCAGGACCAGTTTGTATATCTATTTTAGATGAATCTCAGATGAGCTATGTATGTATCATGTGCCCATTATTTAAGGAAGGATGTAATCATGAATGATAGACTTGAGTTCATTCAATATGAAATCTATGTTAAGGAAAGATTTGTGAAATTACAATGGAATGCAATGGAAGTTTGGAATAGTGTTTGTTTCAAATGTGCATGTAATTTACATTATGGAGATAATTTTTTTATTTCTAAGCTATGGCTTTATGGGTTATTCACTTGAGGTGAAATCTTTAGAATTTTACTGAGTAGAACATCGGGGTTGTTACAATTCTAACTAGTATGTGCAAGGAAGCTACTCAAATCCTTTGTTATCATTTGAATTTGATGCTTGTGTTCATGTAAATATTGGTGCATGTTTTAGTGACAGTTGATATGTTTCAACTTAGAATGTTCCTTTTTTCTTCTATAAGTGGCATGTTGGAGGATGTAAGGACATTTTTCTTGGTGGTGGTTATAATGGTTGCTTTTGTAGGTGTATTCTTGGAGCATGAGAGAATAGTGAATATTTAGCTAGTACATGATTGGCTAAGGGATTCTTTTCCATTGTTTGTGATTCCTATGGGTGTATTTATAATGCATGATTGAATCAAGTGGGAGAATTTTAGGATTAAGGTGCTATCTACCTTATAAATCTGATGTCATATTGCATGGTTCCAACATCCTTGGAAAGTGTCCCTAGGAACTTAGGGTGTATTGGGAAAGTATTTTGTAATATTCATTCTCACCATTTCTTGTATTACATTCATAAGGGGTGATGGGTTCCACTATTAGAAATAAAGGTGAATTATGGGTATAAATATTTAATATTGTTTTCTTCATGTTGGTTTATAGATTTTTTCTTTTAAAGATTAACTCAAAATGACTATGTTTTTCGTAACACTTGGATGAATAAGCAATGAATAGTTGGAGAGATCACCATTTCATTGGTGACCTTCCTCTAAATTTTAATGAGGTATAGATCCCTCTCTATATTTTCAATAAAACCTTGAAACTATGAACTCAAAACTATGTATGCTTTTAACCAAAAAGTAAGAAAGGCATAACTAACATTGGTTCATCACTATGATACCAATGTGACATGAATTACAAACCAATATTACTAATACTTTAGCTCACAGATTGGAATACCAGTAATAAGTAAATGATCTTTCTAATAGAGACTCACTCAATCACAAAAGAGGATAAACATAACATAAAGAAACATTCAATTCACAAAGGAAAGAACCTCCACATGTTTGTAAAAGTTCAAAGGCTTAAACATAAACAATAACTGTAGACATGGAAAATGTATTGATTTCACTTGATCTTGATTACTAACACCGCTTCGTCCTGAATCATCTTCTTTGCTAATCATTTAATCAAATAATCTGTATTTTATTAAATTCATCATATTTCATCTCTTAATTAAATAAATCATTATTTATCTGATTAAGTCATCATCTCCCGTTGATTAAATAGATCATTTTATTTAATTAATCCTACAGCCTCCCTTTAATTAAATAATTCACTTTATTTAATAAACCTTTAAAGTCATTCTATTAAATTAAATAAATCATTCTTTATTTGATTTAATCTAACATCATCTCCTTTTAATTAAATAAATCAAAATCTTTATTTAATTAAGTCTACATCATATTCCTCTCATTTTGATTTAAATTAATCCAAAAATCTAAATTAAAATGGTCAAATCAACTAATCTCCTTTTAAATTAATCAAATCTTGATTAATCTTAATCTTAATCACCTAAATCCTCTATATTTTGCAACTTGCTCATGAAAATCATTTCATTTGATTTATTAAATCCTCAATTACTTAAAAAAAGGCGTTAATGTTGGAATATTCTCAAAATTCGAAAAATCCCTTCAAAAGGGTTTGTACATCCAACAAGGCATTTAAACCTCTTACTTGTCCTTTTGCCTTGAGCCAAGTGGAATTAACTTAATTTTCTCCTCCCTCCAACATGACATTTCATCCATTTTGAAATTCCACCTAATTGCATTTAATTGCACAATGACCAAAATGTGCTCCACCTTTGTCCACTCACATGTTGACAAGTGGCACTTGGTCATTGGTTCGTGTTTGATGCCACATTCACCCTTTTGCCTCATTCTCCATCATTCTCATCTATAAGTAAGAGGCTCTCATTTGGATTTTGGATCCACAACTTCATGCAAAGACATTATCTTCAGATTTTGAATTTGTTCATCCATTGTTCATCCATCTTCATATTTTCATAGCTAGGTTATGCAGGAATTCAACCAAGGAGCATCAAATCTTCATCAAATCATCACTAAAGCTTACAAGGGATTGGGAAAGGGTCATTTTCCACATCAAAATGACACCAATTCCCCCATGGGATTAGGAGTTTGTTGCATGAAATAGGGTTTGATAGTTTTCATTTGAGTTGTTCATTTCCATTTCTTGTTTTGTGCATTTCAAATGAATTCTATGGGGAATGTTGATTTAACTTGCATAATGGACTAATTGTGTGATTATTTGTTGTGTTTGTGCAGGTCTAACATCGAAATTCACATTTTGGCACTAGAAGGAGAGTGAATCCCAAGAATCTAACACACTTTTTTATGAAATTCTTTGGTTTTTTGAACTTTTTGTGTTTATAGGAAAATAATGCTGCTGACAGAGAAATTGCACCACTATCAGTCTAGTGGCGCCATATAGTGCCTCTATTAAACTCCAAACTGCAACACTGAGTCATTCCAACCCAAAAATTTGAATTTCAAACTGCGACGTTGGGCCACTTTTCTCTCACCAAAATTCTAGACTCCAAACAACGTCGCTTGGTTGAAATAGTGCCACAATCACGCTCACTGGTTTTGCTACAGAGTGTCGCTATCAATCTCAGCGGCGCTATACAACACCATTGACTTCTTCAACTGCACCGCCTCTATAGACTATGTCGCTGGAGTTGGGTAAAAGGAACTTTTCAGATTAATCTTAACATGTGCTTTTATTTTGGTTGCTTTTGACTACTAACTAGTTGTTGACCTCTATTTTTGTAGTTTTGACTAGTTTTTGTAGGTTGGCTTGATTGAAGGTGAATGAGGAAAATGAAGACAAAGGCTTCTCTATGACATTATCATCTCATTGTATCAAGTGTTCTTAAACACTTTGGGAAAAATTATTATCCCTCTTCTAAGGATTTGCTATCTTTCATGCTTTTAGGACTTAATAAATTTCATTTGGTCTCTAAAAATAACAACACAAAAGGATTAAAAAGAACCTTATGAAACTTACTAGATTTTGTTTAAGGCTTAACAATTGAACAAGCAACTTTCATATTTCCTTTTGGTGCTTAAAAAGAATCCAATTCTTGCTTTGAGGGATTAAAAATGAACATGTGCTTTTATGTTTTGTAATCTCTTATCCAAAGTAATATCATCTAAAAGATGTATGCGCTTCTCTTACACCTCACGATGATTTTGAGAATCAAAAGGTTTTTTGTAATATTAAGTTGTATAAGTGATTGCCTCCACACTTCAATTTGGATTCTTAAAATTGAACAAAATCTTGCGAGTGTGGGTGGAGTATATCGCGTGTGTTCTCTCTTTGTTTCTCAACAAAAATCGATTGAACTACGAATGTGCTTGCTTGCTTTTTTTAATCTTTAGAGGGCTTGCCTTGTGGGAAAAAATAATCACTCAAGGGAATGACCCAACTGGGACACACTAAAGCCAAGCGACTTCCAACTAGTATATAAGTGTGGGTACTTGAGGAAAGTTCAAGTATCACAAGGATTGTTCCAACAAGAAGGGAATCAATGGTCTCTTGTCGCATGGATGATCCCCCACGAATGGAATGCCTACTCTAGAATCCTTTGTCTAAAAGACCAAAATAATTAATCTATTTGTTGGTGCAAGAACGGTCATTCTGAAGCCGCCCCACATTTTTATGACTTTTAGTAGAGATGAGAAGTATGCCATGGAAGTTTCATGGGTACTGATGCTTGGTTGACCTGAGAAGTTTGTACCATGGAGGGGAGCCAGTGTGGTCAAGCATCTAATCATCTGCTAAGAGTAGGTGTAGCTGGATTTATTCAAGTGGGGATTAAACAATATTTCCTTTTTTATCCATAAGGTTGTGCATGTTCTTGGAATCAAAAAACTTTGCTTGGATCTTAAACATTGGAAAACAAACATTCAACATGATCATCAAATTTCAAACCCTTTAGGAAGCAAATACCTTTGAAAAAATTCAAGTGTTATTGTTTTCCCTAGGGATTCTATCCTTAGAGGCTTCTAAGCATTTGAATTTACATCTCAATTTGCTTACTAAAGTCAACAATAGGAAACTTTTTCCTTAATTCCTTGAAAACCTAATCAAGAATTGTTTGTGGTAAAAAGAACTCACTAAGCAAAGAAAGGAAATGATTGGACCTCACACATGTGCTCTTTCAAATTATTTCCCAAAAAATCAAAATCTGAAAACTAAAGTCAAAAGGTCTTAGTCAAAAGGCTCGAAAGAAAAGGTTGTCTATTCTTTATGAGTTTAGAG
This sequence comes from Sequoia sempervirens, assembly GCA_007258455.2. Classification (NCBI taxonomy): domain Eukaryota; kingdom Viridiplantae; phylum Streptophyta; class Pinopsida; order Cupressales; family Cupressaceae; genus Sequoia; species Sequoia sempervirens. The sequence continues at coordinate 40,945 of VDFB02035444.1, read as the reverse complement.
AATGACTGAACTTCAACTTTTACAAATGTGCATCAAGGAACAATCCAAATTTGTATTCATTTTACTATTGTCAAAATCCAAGTCTCTTTCAAAGGTTTGAGCATCTCACATAGGAAGTGTTAGCATGTTCTTCAACACCTTGGTCTAGTAAACAAAGTCTCTCTAAGTCTCTTAGTATCAAAATAAAAAACTCTCATTGATCCTTCAAACATCAAAATCAAAATTCACCCCACAAACAACTCTTTGAAATCTTAAAACAATCCTTTATGCTAAAGTTTGGGAAAATCCTTGAATCAAATCAAAATCATCTTGTTTGATTAGGTTTGTGTAGATGAATCCTTCTTTGCACACTTAGTCAAATTACCATCTTGTGGAAAAGTTTACTCTAGGACAACATCCAACCTCTTAGAGTTTATGAGTTAATTATCCAAAACCAAATCTAATAAAAATCAAAATCAAATAAAATCAATCCAAAGTCAAAATCCAAAATCCAAAATCAAAACATCAAATACAAAGTCCTAAAGTTTAGTATTCCCCTTTAAGGTTTCCTAAGAGTTCAAACATCCACCAATCCTCCATCTTTCAAATACACCATCAACATCCTTTTTTATTCTTAAAATATTACTTTGTTTTTGCACCTAAAGATTAGATCAATCGAAAGAATTAGAGGTTCATCTCTTACATTCTTGAAAATTGATCCCTATTTTATGGTTCAAACTAGGTCTCAACACAAGAAGAACATGGAAACAAACAAAGAAACATCAACTTCAAGTGAACTAAGTCAAACCACTTCTGAAATCAATCCCATTTTTCTAGAAATCCCACACTCAATCTTCCTCTATCATCACAAAATCCTCAAGAGGAAGGCCAAGTGGAAGACATCACCAATAATGTAGACCTTAGGGATGACACAAGATGCAATCATTGAAATTGTTCAAAATCTCAAAACTCACAGAATTGTCAATACCATGATGAGACTCAATCCCTCCCAATACATGCTTGAATTAGCTAAAGAAGGGGCTAAACTCCATTTCGATTATGATGTGAGAAATATTGTGGAGAAACCTCTTGGGATCATGCCCCAAATTTCATTCACACCCCCAATCTCATCCACACCTCCATTTCAAAGAATCACTTAATCCATCCCCCAGATCACATCATCCATTGCTCCAACTCAAACAATTGTTAACAAGGGGAGCTCATTACTCCAGGCATTACAAACACACCCCCTTGTGAACAACCAATATTTGGATGCGAACACTACCTTGGGTCAATTTGTCCCATTAAATTCGTTACACCCACATGTTCCGCTCACCTTTCAAGACCCCAATGACCCATCATCATCTTTTCATGCAATACCCGCATATCCTCTCAACACACAAACCTCTCTCCCTATGAATTTGCAAGGAGGAGGTGGGCTATTTGGACTAGGGGGAATCTTTAACCCTTCATCTTCATTTCCTCAAGGGAGTACACCACCCATTTTTCCACCGCTTCCACGTTTTCCATTAACATCCACACCACCTCTCAGTTTTGGGTTACTTCCTTTACCAACTCTCAATCAAAGTCAAAGCAACCCCCCAATCATAAATCAAAACATCATACCAAATCCTCCAATCTTGCCATCGATATCACAACAGTAGATGGCAACCATCCAAGCAACCCAAGCAATCACGACACCATCCATAAACACGGTCTCTCAAGGACCAAGCATATCAATTGCACCATCTACCACACAAGTCCCCACCATCAATACAACTATACCTCACATCATGACAACAAATAGCATCCCGAATCCGCCACCACCACTGCCACCAAGACCAAGTATGGCCAATAAATATAGCATCATGTTGCAAGAAACATAGTAGGCCTATCAAAAGGAATATCAAAAATTTCAAGCACAAGCCCAAAACATGCAAGCTGCACAACAAGCTGCTCAGTAAGCTCAAGCAGCTCAAGTCGCACAAAAAGCGCAACAAGCACAATAGGCTGCTCAATCCCAAGCCTTATTGCAACAACAACAAGCTGCCCAAGCTGCACAAGTAGCTCAAACCACTCAAGCCGCACAGGCTACACAAGTCGCACAAGCTACCCAACAAGCACAAGCTCAAGCTCAGGCGCAAGCTCAATACCAAGCTCAAGCACAAGCACAAGCTCAATACTAGGCACAACTGTAAGCATCCCAACAAAAATCATATCAACAAGCCCTGCAATAGTACCAAGCGCAACAAGAAGCAACATTACTAGCCCAACAACAATAGCACGACCAACAACAAGAATTGTTGGAACAACAACAACAAGACCAACAACAAGCATTGTTGGCGCAACAACAAGAAGACCAACAACAAGCATTGGCACAATAGAAAATTTGGGCATATCAACAAGCCTTGATTGCACAATAGAGCTTGCAAAAAACTCCTGCCAACACACACAACACTCCACCTATCACTCAAACACCTCAACCACTTCAAAACACATTCACTCCACCCCCTGATCCGCAAGACGACGTAACAACACAAATCAAACTGCTCTCACAGAAAGTGCTCAATCTCTAATCTGGGAAAACAACAAAGACACCAAGCAACTTGTGTCACTATCCATTCGACAGGAGCCTTGCAATGGTACCATTCCCAAAGGGGTTTGAAATCCCTAAATTCAAAAAATATTGTAGGATGGGAAATCCTGAAGATCACATCAGGGAATTATAAGTACATTGCATGGGGGTCGCATATGACGATACATATCTAATTCAGCTATTTCCTCAAAGTTTGGATGGTCCTGCCATGGAATGGTTCTCCTACCTTCCGCTTGGCATCAAAAAGTTCCAAGAAATTATAAACGCATTTATAAAAAACTATGCCTTCAATATCGGTATGGATGTTAGTTTAGAGGAACTATTTGTGCTTAAGCAAGCTAAGGGGGAATTAACCACTTCCTTCTTGCATAGATGGCGATCCAAGGCCAATAGGAGCAAATGGGCCATGCCAGAAGAACAACAAGTTTGCACCATCATTACCAATCTTGAGAAAACCTTGGCGTTCCACCTAAAGGTGCAATGTATCACCACTTATGACCAACTGATCCCCAATGTTCTCAACATCAAACAAGCCCTTATTGCACAACGGGGGACACCAACATATCAAGAAAATCAAGAAAATCACCCATCCACTAGCTATAATGAGAAACCTCACACATGGGAAAGAAACAAAAATGTCACTAATGATGGTGTGGTGGATGTTAAGGTTGTAATCCATTCTCTAAAACTAAACACCCAAACCTACCAACAACCATAAGGAAACAATCAAAAAACATGCAAGCTAACACAATATCACAACAACCACCCAAAAATCAAGTCAACAACCTAAATAATCAAGGGGGACAACCCCCATGAAATAGAAACCCCCCCAAGCAGAAGTACACTGCCCTTGGGGAACCAATTGAAGCAGTCATTAAGAAACTGATAAATGAAAATCTCATCAAAATTCCCACTTATGAGAACTATCAAGAACGCCAAGTAAAACCACTATGGTACAATGAGAATCACCTTTATGATTTCCAAAAAATCAAGGGGCACACAACAACCAGCTACATGAGGTTGAAAAATCTGATCCAAGACCTCATTGTCAACAAGATCATAAATGTTAAGCAACCAGCTAGGAATCAGGACTTAAAAATATACATGAATCCGATGTCAGATCATAACCAAGGGAACAACCATGGAAAACAAAAATATGCCAATTTGAACCATGTGTATGATCATGTTGTTGCATACGTTGATGAAATGGTCACTATTGTTAGCATCAAAGGAGCCAAAGCTAATTGTGGAGTCACCACACATAGCAGAAAAGTCACCATTTTTGGACCATCTTAGCCACCTAGGGAATCCACCTCCAATCCAAAATTCATTCCTCATGGATACAATGTCCTAGAATAGCTAAAAAGAACCCCCACTCAAATCTCCATCATGGAGTTATTGAAGATATCACCCGCCCATAGAAAAATCCTAGAGGAAGCATTGGCTTCATCTACCATCTTCGTGGATCTTAATGTTGACCAGTTCCAAGATATGGTCAAAAATATCACTACCCCAAGTTTCCTAACATTCTTTGATCAGGACTTCCCCGCCCAACCATCTCACAATCGTGCACTCCACCTTGAAGTCCTGGTTCATAAAAACAAAGTCAAAAGGGTCTTGGTGGATGGAGGTGCAGGTCTAAACATCTGTTCCCTCAAATTAATAAAAAATCTAGGATTCTCAAAGGATTCCATTGAAAAGGGTAAGGGCATCACAATTAGAGCATATGATGATCAGGAAAGAGTGTCTCATGGCATAATTCAGCTCCCTGTTCAAGTAGGGCCCGCCATTATGGAAACCACATGCCAGGTCCTTGACCTTGATTTTCCTTATAACATTCTCTTGGGGCGTCCATGGATCCATGGGATGCAAGCAATCACTTCCACCTTCCATCAGTGCATCAAATTCCCATATCAAAATCAAGAGGTCACGGTTCATGGTGATCTTGAGCCCTTTGCCTACTACAAGAATATGGAAGTAAAATACTATAAAATCCACCAAGTCCCACAGAACGATGAAGGCCCTACCACTCAGTATGTAGACCCAGCTACATTAGCCTCCACTTCTGAGACAAAGACACTTGCCATCCTTGATATATCTAAAATCAAGGTCATTATTCGAGAAAATGGGTGTGGGAATTATAGAATGAAGAAGAGTGATTTCATCATAGGAGAGTTACCTCAATCTCCTAGGACTCATGGGCAACCCCAACAAGCTGAAACATCATCCCATACCGTCAAAGTAGACCCCTCTAGATTCAAAAGTTGGGGGGATCTAAGTCAGGAAATAATAGATGAGAAAGACATATCAAGCTTGTTGTACCTAGATGAAAGGCCCACACCTGATCTTCCCATGGATGAGAGAAGAAAAGGATTACAAATGATGCTTGGTATGGGCTATGATAGAAACAAGAAGCTTGGATAGAATGACAACGAACTTTGAGTACCTTTCATTCCAGAGAAGCAAATAAGAAATCTTGGTCTCAGATGTACCCCTCCGAAGGTGACCATACTTGGCAAAGGTGCCTTGGTTAAAAAGGTCAAAAATCCCCCTCAACTATCAACAACTGGGTTTCCATCCATTAGGTAGGCTCAACTAATAAACTAATGCCCCTACAATTCTATGGGCTTCCATCCGGTTAGGCTGGCGAGAGAGGAAGGCAACTGGCTCATTAATTCGAACGAGACGGGTTTTCAGCTCTCAGAATCTGGCCCTTCAATTACCAGTATCTATAGGTTTACCCTTAGACAACTTTACCTTTGACATAACTAATGTGTGTAGTAGTGATGAGTGTCCCATAACTGACTTGCCTATGCTTCTCAAAAATTCCTACCTGCTCATGATTAGTACCTTGTATTTTGAGTCAGACCATCAAACCCATGAAATAAACCTAGTCTATCCTCAGGTCATCGATTACAACCAATGAGGACCACCAATTTTGGACACTTTTGAAAATGATGAGGCGGTCTCAGAATTCAAGGGATTACGGGATACGATACCATATGGATATCACAAGGTCGGGTTCAACATCATACTGGAAAAATATGCTTATTATGGGGAAACAATTGAATCCTTCATTTGTAAAAGTGAAAATTTGAGAATAATCTCTAGGTCTTTGAGTGAAAACTGCATTGTGGCACTCTTTGACTCGAAAATAGTAAAAATAAAGGATGTATCCAATAGTGAAAACCTCTCTAAGGAACTATAGGATGAAGGATTCAATCTTCCCCTCAGTGCTATTCGTCAGGAGAATTCAATAGTATTAGCAGAGAAGTGCAATCCAGTCAACCTGGGAATAAAGGAACTACCACACATAACATTCTATGTAGAGTTAATTCTCACAGAAGAATAGGAACTTCTAGCTGCATTCCTAAAAGAAAGAAAGAAAAAAATTGCATGGACCTATGCCGACATGCCTGGGCTTGATCCAGAGGTTGTGGTTCATCACCTAGTTGTATACCTTGAAGCAAAGCTAGTGAGACAAAAGCTTAGAAAGATGCATCCCCAGATTGCATTGTTGGTCAAAATGGAATTGCAGAAGCTCTTAGATGCAGGATTCATATGGCCAATAGATTATCCAGAATGGGTCTCAAACCTTGTCCCTATTTCAAAACCAACTAGGGAAATCTATATCTGCATGGACTTTAGAGACCTCAACAAGGCATGTTCCAAGGATGAATTTCCACTACCAAACATTGATGTGATCGTAGATATGACAATAGGGCATTAGATGTTGTCATTGATGGATGGGTTCTCAAGCTTCAACCAGATCATGATAGCTAAAGAAGACCAACATAAAATGACTTTCACTTGCCCATGGGGGACATATTGCTGGAATATGATACTGTTTGGGTTGAAAAATGTAGGGCTACCTATCAGAGGGCCATGTCACTAATCTTTCATGACATGATCCACAAAACTTTGGAAGATTACATGGATGATATATTGGCCAAGTCAAAGAAAAGACGAGATCACATAGCCACATTGGGCTCCATCTTTAATAGGTTAGAGGAATATAAAGTCAGACTCAACCCAAAGAAGTGTGTCTTTGGAGTATAGTCAGGGAAACTCCTTGTGTACATCATGTCCATGAGAGGAATTGAAATAGATCCTACTAAGGTCAAGGCCATCCTCGAAATGGAGGCACCTAAAACACTAAAAAAACTAAGTGGTTTACAAGGAAGACTCCAGTCCATCTGCCAATTCATAACACAACTAGTAGAAAAGGTTGTCCCCTACTCTCATCTACTCCACAGGGGGGTAGCATACAAGTGGGATGAAAAGTGTGATCAGGCCTTCAACAAGATCAAAGAATACTTACGCCACCAGTCCTCATGCTGCCAATTCCAAGAAAAACTTTGATATTATACATATCAACAACAACAACAGCTCTCGACACTCTCCTAGCACAACACGATGAAAATAGAAAGGAGAGATCTATCTATTATATCAACACAACTATGGTGGGCCATGAATTGAAGTATACATCCATTGAGAAATCCTATCTAGAAATCATGTTTGCAGCTCAAAAATTCAGACATTACATGCTAGCCCATCAAATAAAGCTCATTGCAAAGATAAACGCCCTTAAATACCTGCTTTCCAAAGCAACGCTTGTAAGGCGGACAACAAAGTGGGTTATGATCCTCATAGAACATTACATTGAGTATGTGGAGTGCAAGGCCATCAAAGGACAAGAAATTGCAGATCAACTGGCAGAAGCACCAATATATGTAGAGAACCCACTTGTATCAGAATTCCCTGATGAATCAATCTTCAACCTTAGTGTGGTAGATCACTAGAAAATGTACTTTGATGGATCCTACATGCAACACGGGGCGAAAGCAGGGATCTTTTTCATCACCCCACAAGGGGATTGCATTCCAAAATCATACAAGCTATCATTCCCTTGTACAAATAACATTGCAGAATATGAGGCTCTTTTCAGAGGTCTATGAATTGTAGTGCAATGGAAGATAATGGCACTTAAGGTCTACGAAGACTCACAACTCATATTCAATCAATTCAACAATGAGTATAAAGAAAAAGAATGACAAGTTGACTCCCTACAAGAAATTGGTGGAAAGTTCTTAAGGAGTTCTTCATTGATATCACATTTGAGTAGCTACCAAGAGTAAACAATAGAGCGATAGATGCAATGGCTACAATCAAATCACTCCTAGAAATCCTACGTGACATCCCAAAGCAAGAATTCCTCATAGAGAAGCTTCTCGTGCCTACATTCGAGGTATTAGAGTTTGAATTTGTGTGTGAAATCATTGGTCCCGGTGATCCCTTGTACCATGATATATACACTTATCTAAAAATAGGAGTCCTCCTAGCTGACATAACCCTAAACCTCAAGAGAGCCTTTGTAAAAAAAGCATCCCATTTTGTCATCCTACGAGATACCCTTTACTATAGAAGCATTGAAGGAACCCTATTACGTTTCCTAAATGTTGAGGAGGCATTGACTACCTTAACCGAGGTACATTACGACATTTGTGGTTCACATTTGAGTGTTATGACCTTGGCCAAGAAACTGCTGAGGACGGGCTACTATTGGCCTACTATGGAAAGAGAAGCAAATGAATATGTCAAAAGGTGTCTACAATGTCAGCAACATGGGGACCTCATCCATGCACTAGCTCAAGTGCTCCACCTGATTGTCACACCTTGGCCCTTTTCACAGTGGGGGCTCAATCTCATTAGAAAAATTACCCCCACCTCATCTAGTGGACATAAATTTATCATTACTGCCACTGAGTACTCCACCAAGTGGGTGGAAGCCATCACCATGACCTACATCATAAGAAAGCAGATATCAAAGTTCATCCTGAGCTACTTAATTTTCCATTACGGTGTCCTTCAATCCATTATATTTGATAATGGGACACCTTTTAAGAATTAGGATGTTCGTGACCTATGCCAGAAATTCAAAATCCAACATCACTTTTCCACTCCATATTATCTTCAAGGAAATGGCCAAGCTGAGGCTACAAATAAGACCATCTTAAAAATCATCAAGAAGACTATCAATGAAACCGGTCATGACTGGTATTTGTAGCTGAATCCCACCTTATGGGCCTACCAAACAAGGATCTACACACCAACAGGTGCCACCCCTTTCTCCCTAGTCTACGAATCAGAAGCCATATTACCCATTGAGATCGAGCTCCCGTTGTTGAGGATATCACTGCAAAATCTCATCACGAATGAAGAGTATCTGATGTTAAGATTAAACGAGCTAGAACTGCTGGATGAGCAGTGTATGGATGCCTTAAACCATTTGCAAGTGTACCAGAACCGTCTCAAGTGGAGTTATAACAAGAAGATCAGGAGTTAGACTTTCCAAGTTGGGGAGCTTGTGCTGAAGGAGAACTAGAAGAATGTTCCAAATCTAGATGGCAAGGGAAAATTTGAACCCAATTGGTTGGGACCTTTCATCATCACGACAAGCTACAAGTCAAGGGTGTTGGAAACCAAGATCAGATTTGCAAACTGAAAAGACCTTCCACAAAAGAGAAAATCAGAAAAAGTAGAGAGGTTGCAAAAGGATGTGCAACATAATATTATTCGAGAATTCAATAATTACATGATAATGATTTGATTTATAAAAGAAAAGATGCATAACCATAATCTTATCTTGAGTAACAAGATAGCTCAATAAGATAAAGATAAGAACCTATAACTTAGGAATTAAATATGCCTAAGTAAACTTATGCAAGTGTAATTAAATATTAATTACACCAACCCCCACCCCCCATAAGTGCAACTTAGGGAGACTAACAAAGCATGCACCTAAAACTAAGATGAATGCAAGAAAGCATGAATGGGTCCCGACAACAAGGCCGATTAGGTACCCAAGTACAAATGCAATAATGAGGTAGAGAAGGAAAACCCAGTGGGACAAAACCCCCTACAATGAGATGACTGCAACAAAGAAGCACTGGAAGAACACTGTGGAGTAACACTGGAACCACTATCCGACAAGCAAGGAAAGATACTTATGTCTACAACTGAAACCAAAACCAAAATCATAATAATGTGACAACAGACCCGATGCCATAGAACACTGGAAAACTCACAAACTGGAACAACCCTGGAATCTGTGAAGCAATAGTAGATGAGATGATGACAAAATCTGGAAATCGTGTATCTCAATGCCGATGCCAAACTGTGACTGAAACTCTTCCATGGGAAGGAGTACCAAAAAAGAATTTGGAACAATAACCATAAAAACATGGCCCTCAAACTGAGAAGAATCTGAACCAATGAGGATCAAGAAACATAATTGTTCAACTGAAGTGTGAATCGATGAATTCGATATGTGTCAAGCTATAGAAAAAATGTGGCCAAAAGAAACTAGGAAACCAAATCGTAGATGAGATGATGACAGAATCTGGAAATCGTGTATCTCAATGCCGATGCCAAATTGTGACTGAAACTCTTCCATGGGAAGGAGTACCAAAAAAGAATTTGGAACAATAACCATAAAAACATGGCCCTCAAACTGAGAAGAATCTGAACCAATGAGGATCAAGAAACATAATTTTTCAACTGAAGTGTGAAACAGTAGATGAGATGATGACAGAATCTGGAAATCGTGTATCTCAATGCCGATGCCAAACTGTGACTGAAACTCTTCCATGGGAAGGAGTACCAAAAAAGAATTTGGAACAATAACCATAAAAACATGGCCCTCAAACTGAGAAGAATCTGAACCAATGAGGATCAAGAAACATAATTTTTCAATTGAAGTGTGAATCGATGAATTCGATATGTGTCAAGCTATAGAAAAAATGTGGCCAAAAGAAACTAGGAAACCAAATAACCCATACGAGCTTCCAACAAATCAAAATGGATATGGAGATCAAAGTGCATGCACACTCTAATCAGATTATTATGCAAGAAACCCCCCTGATGGAACTTTATCTCAGTTCATTTATTACAATAACCCAACGATTGTAAAAGAAGAGAATGCTAATGCATGCATAAATAGAAAATAACATGATGTGGCACTGAAATGAAGTACAAATATTTAGGTTTCACTTTTCCAACTGCCAAAACATCCAAGAAATCTCCAAAACACCCATCGAGACAAATCTGGAATAATGAAAAACTTGGGATAGATACAGAAAAAAGTGCATAGACAGCCAGATAGAGCTCCTCAATACCTTTCCAATGCCATAAAGAAGATGAAAATTGGAGATCGTGATAAAAAGTTATGAGCTCGGAAGCCCAAAATGAACATCTGACTTCAAACAGTAATAAATGTAGATAAAAAGAAAAATACTAAAAAATAAACTATACCACAAGAAAGTGCTCGGAACCAGCTTTCCGGCGATATCTCGTTTGCCCGATTTTAATACCGTATACCCAAGTTATGACCAAAAGAAAAAAACTGCTCCTTTAGGAAAAATCAGGGCTAGTAGGCGCAAAGAGGGCCATACGGCCGGTTGACGTCATGCTAACGTTAGCATTTCACTGGAAAAAAATTGACGGCCATCTGGCCATTGGGGCAAAAAATCTCCCCTTGCCAGAAAATTTTGTCGGCCATGGAATATGCTTTTGATTGTCAGAATATTCTTTACAATCGTTGGAATATTCCTGAAGCCCCTGCTAGAATATTCTGTAGTCTTCAGGGTCTGGGCGCGAGCCCTTGGTCCACCATAGGACCCTGGTTGTAGTTGGCTGAGTGCTCAAGGGCTGGGTGCTAGGCGCTCGGTCGCCCACATGACCGGCGACACCGCTGGAGGAGCCCACAGGGGCGAGAATGTGGCCGTGGCGGAATGGTGGGGGAGGCCGGCAGAGGTGGAGATTTGGCGGCCGCTGGGTGGCGGGATTGCTCTGCATTGGGCACACAAGCACGAATGTCGAAAAACTGTGTTATTATTATTATTTTTTAAAATTGTGCCTCAGAATGCGTGTAGGGGAGGCCGTACGGCCCCCCAAACAATTTTTTTTGCCTCCCAGACCAACTTCACCAAAATCAACAAAACAACAAGCGTTCTTAGGGTTTTTGGCCACTACGAACGCGATGGTGACCTCCGTTTCTGCTCAAATTGCTCCAAAAATTTGGCTAGCCCCAGAACTTGCAAAAAATTTCCCAAACTGAAACCCTCACAGATCTGGCAAATGATGGCCAAAATCTGCAAAATAAAAGTCAATCCTAACTTTTTCCAGCACTCTTAATCCAATGGTGAAGCCCGATCTGATCCAAAATGCCTCATGAATAAACTCAAGGCATGATACCCTCAAGGAATCTCGAACGAACCCTGCAATGATTTTCTCAAAAATCAGAGATGGGGTTGCAAATCAAGGCTCTAATACCATGTTAGAAACCAAGATCAGATTTGCAAACCAAAAAGACCTTCCACAGAAGAGAAAATCAGAAAAAGTAGAGAGGTTGCAAAAGGATGTGCAACATAATATTATTTGAGAATTCAATAATTACATGATAATGATTTGATATATAAAAGCAAAGATGCATAACCCTAATCTTATCTTGAGCAACAAGATAGCTCAATAAGATAAAGATAAGAACCTATAACTTAGGAATTAAATATGCCTAAGTAAACTTATGCAAGTGTAATTAAATATTAATTACACCAACAAAGGGCATATTAGTTATCAACACCTAAAGGGGAACCTCTATAGGAGCTTGTGAACAACTCCCATCTCAAAAAGTTTTATGCCTAATCCTCTAGGATATAAAACCAAAAATACAAAAAATGAGAAAATGTCCTAAAAAAATGGTCACCCTAATGAAAACCTGGCAAGCAGGCATCTTGGTGATAACCAAAAAAAAAAAAAACATAAAAATCCCAAAAAAATCAGAAAAATGATTAAAAAATAGTAAAGAGAAAAAATCGTCCTCTAGTGAAAACCACTTTAGTGGCACTTTGGGCAAGTACCTTGGTGAAAACCTCACAAATAGGTGCCTTGTGTAAATAAGCACTTTCCACCCACTAGGATCTCCATGACTCGTTCTGCATCATCCATCCATTATGCTTCCATCATCCATCGCATTCCATATCTCTATCCATCATCCATCTGCATCCGCATCATAGCTTGGTCCTATGTTCGTGTTATGATTCCTCCTAGTACTACTCGGCCCATTCTTAAGGTATGTTTGTCTTGCATGTATCGAAGTAGTCTATTGATTCATGCCAGGGGCATGTTCTCATCAGATTAGATTCATGTACATTCTTGAATTCTTCCTAAAATCAAAAAAATTGAAAAAATCAGAAAATCAGAAAATCCAAAAACATTCATAAAATAAATAAAAAATCCAAAAACATTGAAAACATTCAAAATCCAAAAACAGGTCAAAAAGTCGGTCAAAAAGTCAAAAATAGAGTCATTTTTTCAAACTACCATTCTCTGATCTCTGAACGTAGGCAAGGTTGATCTTTGATCATCCCCCGAGACACTTAGGTTAATCCTTTAGGAGTTCGCCATAATAAGTTGACAATCCATTTGTTCATTTCTCATTAATAATCAAGTCTATGTTAGTCAAACTATGTGGTCTTTGTGTGTATAATGTAGGCAAGGCTAATCTAGTTGATTAGCCCTTGTGGCCCCTAGGATAGGTCTTTAGGTTAGTCTCTTGGTCAAAATCTCAGAAAACCCCAAAACATTGGAAAATTTGAAAATAAAAACATTTGTAAAATCTCAAAAAATACCAAAAACAACCTCAAAAAATTTCAAAAACTTAAAAAAAATATAAATATTTGAACAAATCCATCTGTCCCCATCTCGCTTTCACCCGAAATAAACATTCACTCACAATAAATCAATCGTCAACCTCAACCTTTGGTAAGATAATTGGAAACAAGTCTAGCAGGTTCAAAAGTGAAAGCTCAAACATCAAAGTCTCAAGGCTAGGTCAGTAGGTAAACAAGTTGGCCAATTATTGGTATTAATAGCCTATCATCTAGTCAATCTCATCATCATTTGATAACATCATGTCCTAGGATGCATCCTTCCTACAATGGACATCAACATCAGGCATCACCATAGTTTAGTCTTGGCTAGTGGTATTGAAGAACATTAGCTTGTTTGTTTACTTTATCTAAGTCTTTTGGCTTATCTTATTGTGCTCATTTCAATGACCTCTCGATGATGTCCAAATAAAGGGATTTAGAGAGAAAGGAATGGGGCAATGATCATTATCTTTTTATCTATTGTGCCTGTTGGATGTTCTTGTAATATAATCTTGGTCATGTGTGCTTTGTTTGGTCTATAGGGAGGATGTTTTAGGTGTCTTGTTGACCACATAGGAAGGCTTACCTTTATATGTTTTGGTCCAAGATGTTTGGAATATCTGAACTACATTTTGAATAAGGTTTTGTATGCCAGGTGTGACTAGGAGTACTCCTATCTGATTGTTGAGTCAAAGTCCATCACACTAGGTGCAATGCCATCTTGGTTCTTTATACCTTGATGCATCATGCCTATGTGTATTATCAAACATAAGGTAAATGGCCCTTTTAAATCCCAATTCCTAGTAAGAAAATCATCATCATCATCATCATCATCATCATCATCATCATCTTTTGACTTGTTGGATTCTCTTCTTTCTTCTATCTTCTTTCTGCGCTAACACAGTACCATGACAATCAATCATCATCGCTATTGCACCCATCCTACATCCAGAAACCATTAGCATAATGCACATCATATCATGACATATAGGAAACACTGATAATCCCACATGCATTGCATTTCATCATTTGCATCATAATATAGATTGGTTATTCTAACCATTTCATGAACCATACATTTACATTCATTACATAAGCATAAAAGAACCATCACATAGGCATTATTAACTCATATCATGTACATCATCAAATCATCCATTGCATCATCACATATACACCATAATATCATTCATTTGCATCTGTCACATCATCATATAACATCACACACATATCATCCATTTGTATCATCATATAATCATTATCATATCATATCAAGTCATATACATAAGCATCATTATGAAAAGCATCATCGCATCATATCATATGCATCATCATGCCATCCATAAATGCATCACCATATCATACATAGAAAAGATATTGAAAAACAAAAAGATTGCATCTCATACATTTCATCATCATCATCCATTAGGTGCATAATATAGATCTTTTAGTCTAAGCATCTTAATCTATTTGCATATCATAACATTTGCATTATCCATACATCATGATAATAGTGCATAGAAAAGATACTGAAAAAGAAATGCATCCATAAATCATTGCATCACATCATAAGCATCATATAGAAACATACATTGCATTGCATCACATAAGATAGAATCATTGCATCACATATAGACCATCGGATATAGAAAGTAAAAACATCCATCCATAATGCATAAATAAGATAGGAAACATCATGCATCAGATCAAATAATCTCATATCATCTCATATATCATCAAAATAATAATACACTGTCATGGTACAAACATCAGGATCAAATTTGTGTATATCAATCAGTATAGTACAATCACCCATAGGGCTATAAAAACTGGAGCCTGTGGATATAAAAAAGAATACTATCTCTGATCAAAATATGAGGCTAGCCCTGATGGCTGCTCCCCTCACCTGGAAGATCTTGCCTCTGCCCTGTCTATTGGGAGAAGTCTGGTACACGGGCAACTTGTGACACTGACTGATGGTAATGCACTCTGTAATACTGAGCCTCCTGTATCACCTCATGGTACAACCTTGTAGGGACAATCCTGCCCTATGTGGCCTCCAGCTATTGATGACAACCATTCTCTGCTGGATGGCTTGGTCCTACTCTGTGCGAGCCTGATCTCGCTTGACCATCAAAATGGTAACCTGTTCCTATAACTGCAAAATCTGACAGTTCCTCAGGTTTGGTTGTGGTGGTGGCTAGACTAGTGGTTGGTCCCAATGACCTTCTCTTAGTGGGATCCGCTACCTATCCTAGTCCTAATGACCATCGATCCTGATGCCTATCTCTAGGGGCATCCCTCTAGTCCCTGTGCTGCTCAGACTGTTATTATGGTTGTCACAGAGGTGTCCCACCTCCTCCTTTGCCTCCTCCTCTACCCCTACCGCCATCTCCGTCTCCATAACCATCTCCCCTGGCTCCTCAGCCCCACCCCTGCCCTGCAGATCTACCTCTGGGTCTCCATCGTGGCAATAGTGCACCAGGTACTTTCAATCTCATCGATAGACGAAACTAATATCTATATGCCTGGGTCATCCCTGATCATAAGGCCATGGCCTGACCACCAACTATCTAAATGAATCAATTGCCTCATCTACATGAATGGTATGACCCTATGTTGTCTTCCTCATAGTACGTGTGAAGATGGCCACGTACTGGTCATTAGGACAGTCTTGTGTATCTCCGAACTATCAGGAAACTCGGTCTGGCAGATACTACTCTATTATCATGTGCTCTCTACCCTACATCAAATGGTCCTACCTAGTGAAGAACAACTATTGAACATCATCATACTAGGCATGCATTTTGAGCCAAGGCCTCGAGGTAAAAAAATTCATCTCGTCGATGACCCACCGCCAATGTCGAATGCCTACTGCCCCTATGTGCATGAAAGTAAGTGCACCCCTATATCTCCAGATGACTAGGTCATCTAGCTCTATGTTGACAGGGGTGACTCGAGGGCAGAGTACTACAATGTGTTCCCAGGCCCAAATATGTAGCAATGTAATTCCTAATCTGATGGCCCGACTATCACAATATGCGAACTCATGAAGATCATGGTAGAGGGAGGCCAACATCACTGGCCCCTAGGCAAAGCACTCTCTCTATCAGAGCATTCGCTCCTAGGAAAGACCCCATCCCGGGCTGAAGTATCGATCACGCCAATCTGATGCCACAAGTCCTCAAATGATGGCAGCTACTATCAATCTGAAGGACAATACTACAACTCTGTACCATTCTAGCTTGATCTGACCCTTTGAAAAAATGATCTCATCCAGGTCCATAATCTCATAGCAGTTGTCCCTACTGGCATCCACATCATAGATGACTCTCTCTCTATGGATTGACAATCGTAGAATACACCACATGTCCTCCAGGGTCACTATGGCCTCACCTATGGGGAAGTGAAATGAGGACCTCTCACTATGCCAACACTCTGCCAATGTTGTCATCATGCCAAGGTGTGTCTTGATCACTGGGGCATACACAACATACCATAATCTAATCACTCTCAGGTGCTCCTGGAGTACCTCGTGCAAAGGGGGATCCTAAGTCAATCTGCTCAAGATCGATGACCTTTGCTCCCGTGAGTGGACTGGCTCCATGTCCTCCTGCATCAGGAAAGTCACTGTGTCAAGTTTCGTAAAAAATTGAGATCCTGTTTGAAGCTTGCATAACCAAAATAGCAAATGCATTGTTGTTTGCATATGCATCAATGTTTGAAACTTCTAAACTGCACTACTGGAAGCTTGAAATTTCCAAACTCCGCTGTCACGATGCAGTTTGACAACTTTTTAATTTGACCCTTGGACCTAAGTGTGGTGGGCTTTGTAACCTAAACCCTAAATTCTAAACTCCGCCACTGTGGCACAACTCTCACTAGAAGCATAGTTTAAGCCCACATGACACCAATTTAAGGTTTTTAGTGATGCTAAACAATGCTTTTTGACTTGGTTGACCTCTAGACCCTAATTAATGCACTCAAAAATTGAAAACAAAGGTCGAGACACGATGACATACCGTTGGTCCTATGTCGGGAAGCCTCTGATACACTCACACGTGCTCGAAAATATGTCATGGAAGCATGCATTGTGCCATCTCGATTAGTCCTTAGAGCTCAAATTACAAGAATTTATAAAGGCTAGGTGTGCAAATGAATTGGAAGTGGCCCCTCCAAGCCTATTTAAGCCTAAAAGTTAGGGTTTTTGACCCTGTTTATCCATCCAACCTGGGTTTTGGACCCTCGAGCCCGTTTTTTCCCAACTGAGGGTCGTTTTGCATCATTTTTTTTTGCATTTTTGGCATCTTAGAGCCTTTTTGGACCCATCGGGCACCTTGTCCTTTTTCGTGAGATCACCCAAAAATCAAAATTTTTGTACGATCTCTCGAGGGGGTAGTATATTAGCATGTTTCTTCTCGCTAGGGCAGCAGTGGGGTATTTAAAAAATTGATTTTTTTTTGAATTTTGATCATGAGGTTATTCTTTGAACCAATGCAGCAGGTACATTGCTTCAAAGAGGGGAAAAATGTAGACATGGAAAATGTACCAATTTCACTTGATCCTAATTACTAACACCGCTTCATCCTGAATCATCTTCTTTGCTAATCATTTAATCAAATAATCTGTATTTGATTAAATTCATCATATTTCATCTCTTAATTAAATAAATCATTATTTATCTAATTAAGTCATCATCTCCTATTGATTAAATAGATCATTTTATTTAATTAATCCTATAGTCTCCCTTTAATTAAATAATTCACTTTATTTAATTAACCTCTAAAGTCATTCTATTAAATTAAATAAATCAATCTTTATTTGATTTAATCTAACATCATCTCCTTTTAATTAAATAAATCAAAATCTTTATTTAATTAAGTCTACCTCATATTCCTCTCATTTTGATTTAAATTAATCCAAAAATATAAATCAAAATGGTCAAATCAACTAATCTCCTTTTAAATTAATCAAATCTTGATTAATCTTAATCTTAATCACCCAAATCCTTTACATTTTGCAACTTTCCCATGAAAATCATTTCAATTGATTTATTAAATCCTCAATTACTTTAAAAAATGCATCAATGTTGGAATATTCTCCAAATTTGAAAAATCCCTCCAAAAGGGTTTGTACATCCAACAAAGCATTTAAACCTCTTACATTTCCTTTTTCCTTGAGCCAAGTGGAATTAACTTCATTTTCTCCTCCCTCCAACATGTCATTTCATCCATTTTGAAATTCCACCTAATTGCATTTAATTGCACAATGACCAAAATGTGCTCCACCTTTGTCCACTCACATGTTGACAAGTGGCACTTGGTCATTGGTTGGTGTTTGATCCCACATTCATCTCTTTTTCCTCATTCTCCATCATTCTCATCTATAAATAAGAGGCTCTCATTTGGATTTTGGATCCACAACTTCATGCAAAGACATTATCTTCAGATTTTGAATTTTCTCATCCATTGTTCATCCATCTTCATATTTTCATAGCTAGGTTATGCAGGAATTCAACCAAGGAGCATCAAATCTTCATCAAATCATCACTCAAGCTTACAAGGAACTGGGAAAGGGACATTTTCCACATCAAAATGGCACCAATTCCCCCATGGGATTAGGAGTTTGTTGCATGAAATAGGATTTGATAGTTTTCATTCGTGTTCTTCATTCCCATTTCTTGTTTTGTGCATTTCAAATGAATTCTATGGGGAATGTTGATTTAACTTGCATAGTGGACTAATTGTGTGATTGTTCATTGTGTTTTTGTAGGTCTAACATCGAAATTCACAATAGAATTACATCTGGATATTCAATTCTCATAGAAACTGAATAACTTATGAGCAAGCAAGTCATAGTTATCCTTCTTTATTATTTTATTTACATCATATTGTAATTAGAAATCAAAAGTTCATACCCTTCTAATGTCTTCTAAATGCATATTTATAGATCCTCATTCTGGAATCTTTTTAGTTATTGTAACTGTTTCTATCCCAAGTGGGAGTTACATAAATTATTACCCAATTCTTTCTTAGTCGAGCCTCGTAATCATTTATGACTCTTTTTAGAAATATCATAATTACTTATGTATATCAATTTGATTTTCATGGACTAATGTATTATTGCTCCTTGTATGCAAGCCTCATGGATTTTTGTACATGTGAAAAACTTGTAGCCTTTAACCTCCACATTTAATTGCATATTCAATTTGGATTATACATGTGAGAAAAGTTAATTAAAATATTTCACACTAACACCAAAGCTCATCGACCAAAAATCTAGCAATCTCATCACATCATCTGTTGTGCTCATTTAATTCAAGGAATTTGGTGATTTCCTTGTTCATTAGTTGCTACTAAGAAAATATCCCTATAGCTTATCTTATAGATATAACAACAATTCCCTTTCTCTATAAATTTGAAGGAATTTCCTTCATTCTTCACATCTCAACTTCATTCTAAAAATGTCAAGCACTTCTAGTGACACAACTTCCAAAGGCACTTTCTAGTAGTGAATGTGTAGAATGCAATTATGTGAAGTAGTTGGTAGTAAACCAACTTAATGAGGTATTCCTTATAAGGAGTGATGTAGATAAGGGAGTAATAAGGAAGGTCATTGGGGAGAACTTCCTCACATAGGTCCACGTCCATAACTCTGCATTCTTGGAGTGTTTTATGTACAACATCATCTAAACTTCTGGAATGTTGGGATGGGGTGTTGGAGCTAATGAGATATTGGTGAGGACAACATACATAGCCAATGTGGAAGTTTCCTTGGTATTCCTGAGTGAGTACCCACAAGAAGGATTGGTGGGAGATGCTATCTGCATTTCCACCACTCTCTGGAATGAGCAAGTCAAACAAGCTGTTACTCTCTCGCGTGTTAGACTGGAGAGGAATGTAATGAATTTTGCTCATTATGTTGAGTTTAATTAAAATTTATTTTCCACCACATAGATAGAGATAATTTTGAAAGTTGTGGAAGGTATCTACATCTTGATGTTCACTCTCCGTGCATAAAATCTTGTACTTGAAATCCCTCTTTTTGATAATATATATATGTGTGTGTGTATATATATATGTATGTATATATATATATATATTTAATTCTATGTTTTAATTTCTCTACATAATGTGATGAATTTGATATTCTCTACTTTTTCTTCATGTGCTTCACCATTTCCATTTTTTGTATTACTTAAGTAAGAATCTTAAAATGCAAGATGATGGCCTTAAGAATAATGTAACCTATGTTGGGTCCCAATGAGGTTTTGAGAACCTCATCAGAATTTGACACGATTTTGAAAACCTTTTGATTCTCCACTTCATAATCTTTATTTAAGGCACAATCCAAAATACTTGGGTGCCTTCTGAAAAAGGGTTTCGAAACTAATAAAACACTAAATCTTTAAAATAAATCCATGGCCATTGAAAATAAAATAGGTTTTTGAAACCCTTTCAGGGATCAACAATGGTTTTGAAACCTTACAAAAGTTCCAAAATAGCATTAGTCTCACTTTTCACTTAGCTTTTTATTCTTTCATTTGACACTCGCCAATATTTTGGAAACCATTTCAAGCTCTGATGCTATTTTTAAAACTTTACAAAGAACCGATTCAATGACAAATTTTAAGTTTAACTTTGGAAAGACAGGAAAAAGGGGTTGTGACAACCACAATAGTGTTTGAAATAGTTTCAAAAATAATGGGAAAGGGTGATAACTTTAACTTAATAAAATTTCATGGGTGGAATTGGTTTTGAGGGAATGAAAGAAACTTTGACAATAATTGGCTCTAATTGGGGACAAGGACTAGAAAGGACAATTAAGGGACCTAGAATCTTAGCAGTAGATTAGTTCTTTTAAATATATTGGGAAATAGAGTTAGAAACATTAGGGAGGAGGATCAAAAGAAAAATAAAATGGGACAAAGCAGAAAAAAACTTAAACTAACAACACAACAAAATTTAAAAATATATATAGGGCAGGGAAAACCTACCTCCAAAGATGCTCAGGGTTATTCATGCAAAACCATTAACAGACTATGAGAAGTATGATCCACTACATAAAAGGAATGTATTTCCATGTAAGACTTATAGATTAAGGAACAAAATGTAGCCCCAAAGAAGACATGCCTGATAGAAGGGATTCCTATGTGTAGTTTCACCACCAAACAACCACTTTTTTTCATATATTTCCATCACTTCCTAAATATAAGTTTGCGTATTACCAACCACATCCCCATTCGTTATCTCAACTAGTTCAACATTTTTAATGGTTTCTTCACTAGTTGGAATGGAAGGTGGGTGCACCTAATATGAGTCTGAGGTAGAATCCATCTGTATTAGAGGTGTCTAAAGAATGTGAACTTCACTTTCATCTTTGGTGAATATGAGTTCATTATCCACTACAACATTTTCCATGAGTTTCATAGAGGTATTTTAGTAATGGTATCATTCCTCGTTAATAAAAACCTTGAATCATTAATTTATCTTATTGTTTGTAAGGGGGGAAATGCAACTTCACATCAAATTTCATCATTAGAGATTCCAAAACCTTGAATTGGAGTATGAGGGAGGCCAATCACAACATAAATACTTTCCACATATTGCTCCTCCTCTATTTTAATCTCACTCTATAGTTCAATTTCTTTCTCAAATTTTTATTCACATTTCTCATTTTTTAAGTTAACATATTCAAACATCGCATCATTACAAGAAATGGAAATGAGTGCATTTAGATCATCAAAAATATAGAGTTCAAACAAAGGATTGTCTCTTATTTCAAAAACTTCACAAGAACTACCTAGCAAAAATAATGCATGAGAGTTGCTTGAATAATTTATATAGCTCTATTTTTTAGCTTTTTCCACTCACTCATGAGTCTCTACTATTGTTATATAATTCTTTTTTCTGATTCCTTAATGTCTACAAAGGTGAATGCTTCAAGTTATATAGTTGTAAAAGAAGTATGAGCCAAATTTCCCAATGGTTGTCTAATAAGGGATGTCAATAGATTTTCTAGTGGTGTGTGAGAAATGTAATCCTCTTCATCACTTGAACTGACATAATCACTTGTCTTCAACAAAATTATAACTATATATTTTGGCTTGAAGAGATACAACTTTAGGAACACCTACATTTTTATCTTGAAAATGTTCTTGACCTAGAACTGTAAGATTGGAACATTCAACTATGCAAGATAAAAGACTTACTCTTTTTATTCAATTATAATGACCATTTGTAGATTCTTTATTTGGATTTTCTCTAACTTGATCTTGACTACACCATCTGGATAATAAAAAATCATGTTCTATTTTAACAACCTCCTATTTTGCAACTTCCAAATCATATACTTTATTATGCTTCATATGGAATTGAACTTCAGGATGCAGTGTTGCAATAAAGATAGATGATAGGTTATGTTGATTGGGTGATTCATTTTAGAGATTGATCAAATCTATCTACAAAATATCTTATAAATTCACATTCTCTCTTTTTGATCCTAAAAAGGTGGCGTAGAAGAACCCCCACGTTAACTGTTAGTTTGAACCTTACCAGAAACTCAGTCCTCAAATCATTCCAATTAGTGATACATCTATCTTCCAAATTCTAGATCCAACATGTTGTTTCAATAAGATTCAATAAATAATCTGAAAAAAAGGTATTTATCTGTAACCCCAAGACTCCACATGCAATGGTGAAGGCTTGAATATGAGTATCTAGATCTTGTGTGTTTTCTCCAGTAAATATTGGAAAGTGTCTTCATGATATTGAAGGAGGGACCATGTACAACAGAACAACCAAAGGTCCAAAATGAGTTCCCCATGGCTGAGGTGCAATGACAACCATAATGCAAACTGGAATCCCCTTACCAAAGAAATTTTTTGAAGTAACTTTCTATACACAGAGTCACCAACTCCCATTCAGAGAAAGTAACTTCTTTCCTTTTGGATTTTTTTCTCATCTTCAAACTTCTTCATGAATTAATTTCTGGGTGGAACATTTTGACTTTGTGGTGAGTTTCAATTACGATCTTGATTTGGTCGAGGGTGAGGGTTCCTTGTGATTATTACCCTAGGAAATCTCTCAATCTCTCTCTCAAAAACTACCACTAGTTGCTATGCAAATTCTTCTTCTTCCAAAATGAAATTTACTCTCATGTACTCTATAGTATTCCTCTTATGCCTCCAGGCTAAGGTTTTTAGTTGAGAGATGATGTCTTCTTTTTCTACATGAACCCAATCAAGGTCTAGTTGTAGCATAGGGAATACATTGTCATGTGGTAGAACCATATCTTATCATAATAAGGAAACTGTTTATAATTTTTTTTCATCCCCAGTGGAGTTGCCAAAAATTTTTTGGTTGAAAAATTTATCCTTTTAAAGATTAACTCAAAAGTACTCTATGTTACCTGTAACAAGGATGAATAAGTAACACACAGTTGGAGAGATCAACATTTCATTGGTGATCTTCCTTTGAATTTTAATGAGGTACAACTCCCTCTCTACATTTTCAATAAAACCATAAAAAATACAAGCTCAAAACTATGTATTCTTTTAACCAAAAAGCAAGAAAGGCGTAACTAACATTGGTTCATTACTATGATACCAATATAACATGAATTAAAACCCAATATTACTAATACTTCAACTCATAGATTGGAATATCAATAATAAGTAAATGATCTTTCTAATAGAGACTCACTCAATCACAAAAGAGGATAAACATAACAAAAATAAACATTCAATTCACAAAAGAAAGAACCTCCGCATGTTTATAAAAGTTCAAAGGCTTAAACATAAACAATAACATTACATCCATATATTCAATACTCACAAACACTGAATGAATTCTGAGCAAGCGAGTCAAAAGGATCCTTTATTATTTTCTTTACATCATAGTGTAATTAGAAATCAAAAGTTTGAACCTTCCAATTTCCTATAAATGCATATTTGTAGATCCTCATTCCTGAATATTTTTAGTTATTGTAACTACAATTATCCCAAGTAGGAGTTACATAAATTATTACCCAATTCTTTCTTAGTTAAGCCTTGTAAGAATTTATGTCTCTTTTTAGAAACGTCATATTACATTACACATATCAATTTGATTTTGACAAGCTAATGTATCACCGCTCCTTGTATGCAAGCCTCATGGCTTTCTATATGTGTGAAAAACCTGTTGGTTCCCAAATCAACAAATTGTCAAACCCTAAAAGTATGCCAAGATTTATGATCAGATTTTAACAAGTGATCTGGCCAACAAATAGAATTAACTAGGATGGTTATGATTCCCTGCTCTTTAGGCTTTGCTATGCCTAGGTGGGTGTACCTTTATCACCAATCATTGTTAACTCTTCAAGATTAACTAATGATAATCAAGAAGATTAAAAA
The DNA here is from genome assembly GCA_007258455.2 of Sequoia sempervirens. NCBI lineage: Eukaryota > Viridiplantae > Streptophyta > Pinopsida > Cupressales > Cupressaceae > Sequoia > Sequoia sempervirens. Next base: position 16,269 of record VDFB02035444.1, on the reverse strand, counting down.
CCTTAAACAAATTTGTAGGGTTTGTGTGATCACAAGTATTTCAATTAAATCATCCTCTCTCAATCTATTTCACATTGGCATGAGGGTTTGAAATAGACATGTAGATACCCTAAATTTTCTTGAATGACAAACAACTCTATTTAACTAACTTTCACCCTTCTTCCATAAATGATTAAATAATACATTATTATTTAATTATTATCAAATTTTATATTCATCTATTAATTAAGTAATTTAACATCATTTAATAAATTCATCCCCAATCATCATTTTTGACTAATTAAATAAATCTCATTTATTTAATAAATTTCCTAATCCAATTTTATTCCTCTTGATTAATTAAATAACATCAATTATTTAATTTTTTCTCTAATATACCCTATTCTCCTAAATCAATTAAATTTTTATCACTTAATAATTTAATTTAAATCACTCTCCCCTCTCTAAACTTGAATAATTAAATTAATTATTCAACATCATTCAGCATAATCAACAAACAAATACAACTTTATTTGTTAAATTCAAACATGAATTGCATGTTCAAACTCTAAATGTTAATTAATTAAATCAATTAATTAATTACCTTCACTTCCTTTTGTGATTGAGAAAATCACGACCACTGATTGCTCACTTTGATTGGCTAACCGATTCATCTATTTCCTAACTGATTCATCTATTATTCAATCCCACTAACCTCTCAACCTATTTTCTCAATTCCACTAAATACTCAACTTGATTTCATCAATCACACCTATTATGCAATCTAAAACCACTTATTCTTCCAACCTAATTCCTCTCAACAGTTTTTGAACTGTTGATCAAGATCTTTTTCAACTGAATCTTGATCTTTCATCTCAAATCATAAAATCTATAAATAACCTTCTACCTTCACACAAATCATCTAGAATTTACATAAGCAAAGCACTGCACAATTATCTCTTGAGCACGTTACGATTTGTCATCACATTCTAGTTCAACCTTTACACACATTGAAGCTTTTACAATACATAATGGAGGCTTTGTATTGATTACAACAATTTGACATTCAACATCGATACAAATATACTTCGACATGAGATGGGTAACTTTGTAATTTCTTGAATTTATTGTTTGTTCTTTGTTTGCTAACAATTGTTTCATTGAATTCATTATTTTATATTGTTCATTTCATGAGTAATTAGTATGGGATCCTAATCTTGTTTGAATTAGTTTAATTCATTTTTTTTCTATATGCTTGTTCCCCCCTTACGATAAGACAATTCAAATACTAAACTAACTGCTACTCCTACTCCTACAACTAAACATTAAAATATATAGAAAAGGTTTTTACAAGGAATTATTTTGGGGATAAAAATGATCAGTGCATTTCTTCCACTAGGTAACAAAGTCAAAATATAGATTAATATGTGTCCTTCTACTAGTTATAATTCAAATTGTTTGGCACTTTGCTATTTATGACTTGGTTAAACGTGCAAGGAAATTAATTACCAGACTCTTATTTTTAATCCAAATGATTCTTCCAAGTTATTGTGACTTATTCAAATGAATGTAATTCTTACTTGTAGAAACCAATCAAATAAACCACACAAAACATGAATTTTCATTGATAAACCAGATATATACTTGATACACTGATTTAAATAACAAGGAAAATATCAAATTAGTGACAACCAAATAATTGTTATCAATAACCTCAACAAAACATTTGAAACCAAAATTTAGGCACCAAGTTATTGCTTTCTTTCCATTACTTTGCTTCAAAAAGGTTCTTACAATGTATAGCTTTCCCCCAAAACCAATTCCCCCTTTCCTAATGGTCATAGTTTTCCTCTTATAGGTAGCTAAAGGAAGCAACAAGCTTCAAAATTTTACAATTCCAAAAGACCCTTCAACTATCCACACAAATGCATAAAATAATAACCTTGCATTAAATTCATTATCTTTTGTTTATCTCTAATTACACCGACCAAAATATTACACAAATACATTTGATTTAGGAGAATAATTATGTTAATAAAACATCATAGTACTGAAGGCCCAAAATCCTTGTAACATAGAAATGAAGCACATCCATGGTTCATTGATAATCATGATGCACCCATGATTGATGGATCTAGCAAGATTCCTTCTTAACAAAAATTGATCACTTCAAAACACTCTGGGACAAGACTAATCTTCAGGAGGAGCCAAATATTCTTGTTCCCATTGAAACACTGTATAATCATGAGGCCATTTATATTCTTAAATTTGTGGCACATTTTCCAAATAATCCTTCCACCTTCTATTCAACAATCCTCTTACTTCTATGATAAAATTGGAATCACCTGAATCCAATGCAATTATTCCATCCAAAATTAGAGTAAAACTATGAACATTCAATTCTTGACCCTTTTGCAAATGAGTGATTACATTAGGAACTATATGATTGAATTCCTTCTTCCAATTAGCAAGACCTTTGATATGAGCATTTTCCCCTAGAGTCTCTGGTATAAACTGATGCTTGAGTGTATAAAAGGATTCCACTTTTATTCTGATTTTTTGACTCTCCCCAAATATATATTGAAATTCATAAATAATCACCTACTCATTGGGCTTTAGATCTTCCAGAGCATCCATAATTCTCTGTAAAACTTTACACAATCTTACCAAAGTGTGATGAATAGGTTGAAATTTTTTAAACAGAGGATCTAAAATTGGGACATGAGCCTTCATGTATTCTAATGCTTGTGACAAAGAAACATAACACTCATGCACATCTTCTATCTTATCCATAACAATCTTGACCCTATGTTCTAAAATCATTTCCAATATACCAAATATTTGACATCTCACCCCATCTTTAGTGACTTCATTGAGTTTTTTCAAGTTTTCAATCTCCTTTTCCCAACCCCACTTTAATGTATTTATTTGATCTACAAAAATTGTGTCAACACCAAATTCCTGAGATGTGGAAGGTTGATAAATCACAATCTCCTTGCCTTGATATGAATCAACTTCTTTCAATTGCTACTTTAGTTTTACATTATCCACAAATAACCTATTTACTTCTCCATTCATATCAAATTGGGCCTTCTCATATTCCACCAACTTTAGCTCCATACTCTTAATGACAACTTGAGTAAACATGGTTAAATGCATTGTCATGGTGGCTACCTCTAGTACTGAAGTGTCCTTGAGTGTTTTAACCATAGCGGCTCCCCTCATTTCTTGCACAACATCCAATAACTTTGGCTTCTGTATATTCTTTTTTTTTTTCACAAAAGGCCAAAGTCTCAATCTTGGGGTTATACCTAGTGCCACCAATTCCTTCTTCTGAATCAAATTCTACAATTAACAAAGAATCTTCCTGATTTCTTACATGGTCAAGGAAAAACATTTTCTTCAATTTTATCCTTGGGATGATTAAAATATTTCTCTTCAACACCATCTCTCTAGCTTCTTGTGGACTAACATTCACTTCATTTATCCTAAGCTCCTTAAAGGTTTGAGCCACAATTTGATCATGTTGGGACTCATTAGTTCCCATTTTATTTATTTGAACTCTTTCTTCAAAATCCTTCATTTTCATCTTGACCCAAAAATATTTGAACTCAAGAGTCTTCACAAAATCATCATCCTCCATAAACATAAGAGAGGCTATTAATATTTCATCTTCATGCAACTCATGTTCACCATGTACTTGCATACCCACCCTTGCATCATGCATATGAGCTGTAGTCTCATGTTCAACAAGTGGTTGATCAACCTCGGTATCATCCTTCATGTGCCTTAGTACACTAGAAACCTCCTCTATACCCCCTACTTCTTCTATCACTTCGTATGATGCTAAGGGAGTTACACCATCCATCTTCTGTTTCTTAGACCTTGGTTGCTCCAAAGATGAAACTAGTGAAAATTGTTGCATTGAAACTACATCAGAAGGAGGCTCAGGGATCACAACTTCTCTTGGTTTCTTAATAGGATGCTTGGTTGGATTTTTGTGTTGGCTCTCGATTCTCCTTATTGGTTCATCATATAACTTTTCAAAGTTATCGATCATCAAATCAATTCTCTTAAGAAAATTTCTCTCTTCCATAAAGAATCCTAAGAAATCAGGGTCCTCTTTCTTCCTCTCTTCTAATTTTACCAAAATGTCCCATTTCCTCTTTCTTTGAAACACCTCTTGATGAGTGACACAATTCCTTATCACATTTTCATTGTAATCAACCTCATGGGTGATCCCTATCTTGGTGAGAATAATTTTCCTTACAAAATTTATATGTCCCTTTGGGTTAGAGACTCTTTCCACTTTAGATCTCAAAGAATACTTTCCCTTCAAGTAATCCTGCAACTCTTCAAGGGTATCTAAACCAATGGAGAGCCCTCCATACATAGTCAAGTCAGGTAAGAATGTACCCTTCTATTTTTTCATAACATCCCTTTGCATCCACAACATCTGCCACATGAATCTAAAAATGCCAAATGAGGAGAAATAAATTTGGGAAAATGTGGGGAGGCTAAGGACATCCATAAATCCTCATTATTATATGATCAAGCAATAAAAAAAATCACCAAATTTATGTGTATGTCCATTTTTCTGGTTTTAATGCCAAAGGTCTTAACAACTCCCTTATTTTGGAAGGTAGACTTGGTGAAATACTACCAAGAGTGGCCATGATTCTAATTACAAAATCATCATGAAAACTTACATAATCATTATTCCTACACCTATTGTCCCAAATATAACACCAACATTGTACTGGCATTCTTTTTCCCTATTGATCAAGCATTCTTATGTTCATTCTTTGGGTCCACTGATCTGTATTTTGATACAAGATTAAATGGAACAATAAGGAGTAATGCCTGAAAGTAAAGAGAGCCTTGCTTTCTCTTGAAGAAATACCTTATGTAACCCTTTTTCAATTACTAAAGGAAAATAAAACTCAATATTCACCTTTGAATTTTGGATCTTCATGGCCATCATCATAAGATTGATTAACATCCCATTCTGTGCATCTATTCCCAACACCTGACACAAAGAAAAGTATGTCCTTTTGAATTATACTTCAAAATCATCCACTCAAAATGGTTCACCACAAGATGGGGAAATATGTATCCTTTTTTTATTGGCACCCTTCCTCCTATACATTGGGAGCTTATCACTCTGATAAGTTTTCCTTAATTTGTTATATTCCTCACTCTTTTGAAGCTCAATTTTGGTGATATCTTGTTTTTTTAGCATGAAAACTCTATGATAGAAATTTTGGTTAATACTACCAGTGGTAACCCAATAGGAATCCTTACAGTCCTTGTTACTCGATGGTAATGTCGTGTCAATATCTTGATGAACTCAACATCCACAAAAATATTAGGGACAACTAGCTTTGCCAAGTCAAGAGTCCAAGGATCTGAAACTAGGATCTTAGTATTTCTCTTGTCACAAAAGTGACAAAACAAGTCCCACCCTAAAATGAGAATAACAACATCCCTACATCCATGTGCCTCATCCTTGAACACCTTCTTATAACCCTTATCAACTAATTTCAGATATACATCCAAGATTGATTGCTAAAGTGGTCTCTTCTTTTCTTTAGGAGCTGAGGACTCTCCCTTTTTACTCTTTGACTCACTTTTCTTAGGAGGAATTATGTAAATTACACTTAACTAGGGTTTGAAATGTTTTATTCACAGAGTTATTTGAAACCAGTAAGTGAAAACGCCTATGGACATGATAGAAGAGAGGCACAAATGCACTTACTCGTTCATACAACAATTGCAGTTCCCAAACCAAGCCTTGAATCCCTTCATCTCTAAACACACCGAGCTACTATGAATGATCGAAATGACACCAAATTCTAAATATATCAGCGTCTGAACTCAGTCACTTCACCATTAATGTCAACTCGTGATTAAAAATGCAATGGATGATCATTGTGTGTGAGTTTGAATATAAATCCTTGATATATGAAGATCGAATGGTCCAAAGTTTCTCATACAGTTAATTTTACAATTGCCATAAATGCAATTCCAACTTGTACCATAGTCCTATCACAATAGATCAAGATCCCCGTGAGGCAGTGGGACCACATACCTTTCACATTTTACTCCATCTCGATACACTGCACATCACCTTTCATGTCATGGTATGCTTATTGTGGGGTTGCAAGTTACCTTATGGTTATTTGATTTCTTACTACCATCTCGCACATACCCCCACTGACTAATGTAGTATTGCAGTGAACACTTACAATGCACCTCACGCTCCCACAAACCTACTAAAGACTATTAGGAGTGACTACAAACCTCCACGCGGATGTGGTATATGACCAATATACATACCAAGATGGAAACACAAGGATGTAACATAGGTCGGATGGAAAGTGACCCAATGAGAACATTAGCAAGAAAGTTTTGATTTTAGGATATGAGTGGTAGAAGGATTAAGACCCTTTATAATGGATTTTTGGATTTAAGGCTTATCAAACTAGAAAAATTGGATAAATTTTACAAGTTCCAACACAACCTACAACCTTTAACCTCTGTATTTAATTACATATTCACTTTGGATTATAAATGTGCAAGTAGAGTTAATTAAAATATTTCAAACTAATGTTGAAGCTCATCAACCAAAACTCTAGAAATATCATCACATCATCCATTGTGCTCATTTAATTCAAGGCATTTGGAAATGTCCTTGTTCATTAGTTGCTACTGAGAAAATTTCCCTATATCTTATCTTGCAGATATAACAACCATTCCCTTTCTCTATAAATTTGAAGGAATTTCCTTCATTCTTCACATCTCAACTTCATTCTCAAAATGTTGAGCACTTTTATTGACACCACTTCCAAATGTGATTTCTTGGTTATTAAAGGTGTAGAATGCAGTTACATGAAGCGATTGGTAGCATACCAGCTTAAGGAGGTATTCCTTATAAGGAGTGATGTAGAGGAAGGAGTAATAAGGAAGACCATTGGAGAGAACTTCCTCGCATAGGACCACATCCATAACTCTACACTCTTGAAGCATTTCATGTATAACATCATCCAAACTTCTGGAATGTTGGGATGGGGTGCCAGAGCTACTAAGAGACTAGTGAGGCCAACATACATAGCCAACATCGAAACCACCTTGGGATTCTCAAGTGAGTACCCATGAGATGGCCTAGTGGGGGATGCTATTTGCATTTCCATCACTCTCCAAAATGAGCAAGTTAAACAAGTTGTTACTCTCTTTCTTTATGGAATGGAGAGGAATGTAATGGAGACCTTTTCTCATTATATTGAGTTTAATTAAATTTTTTTTTCCCTCACATAGATAGAGAGAATTAAGGAAGTAGTGGAAGGTATCTGCATCCTGATGTTCACTCTCTATACATAAAATCTTATACTCTATTGGAACTTGTAAAATTTTCCTAATCATACCTCCTTGATAAGCCTAAAACTCTAAAATCCATTAGGAAGAACCTTAATCCTCCTGTTATTCATCAAAAAACCCCTGCTAATATCTACATTGGGTCACTTTTCCATTATTCACTTGCTACATCCCTATATTCCCACCTAGATTTGCATAAAATTCACATACCGCACCCCCACAGGGGTGTGTAGTCTCCCTTGATAGGTTGTAGTGGGCTTGTGGGATATAAGATACATTGTAAGTGTTCACCATAATACTAGAACAATTAGTGGGGGTATGTGCGAGATGGAAGTAAGGGGTAACCTAACTATTAGGTAACCTGCAACCCCATCATAAGTGCACCATAACATGAAATACTATGTGCGGTATAGTGGGATGGATATAATGTAAAATCCATATGGTCCCGCTACCCCACAGAGGTCTTAATGTGTTGTGGCGGGACTGCAGTATAGGTTATTAATTATTTCAAAGTTTTACAAAGAAGTGTGGATGCTCCTGCGACCCTAAATCCTACTGAAAAATGGTGAGAATGGTTATTGATGAATTCCAATACATATCTAGGGAAAATTAGAAGATCAAAGCAAGAATATAATCTTTTAATACACTTAAGAATTGGTTTGTACTATAGGTCCTAGGGAATAATGATCTCCTCAAAGGTTTTGATGACTAGAAGGAGTTCAGCCAAAGAGTTCCTTATTGTCTCACTCATTTGCAAAAGGATTAGGGGGTAAATATTCAAAGTTTCAATTTAATTCTGGATGGGATAATTACATTGGACTCAGGTTATTCAAATTTTATCATAGAAGCTAGAGGGTTTTTGGACAATAGGTGGAAGAGTCATTTGGAAAATGTGCCACAAATTCAGGAATACAAATGGCCTAATTATTATATAGTATTCCAATGGGAGCAATAATATTTGGCTCCTCTTGAGGATTAGGCCCTATATTAGAGTAGTGCATCGTGTCAAGCCTTGTGTTCATTATCAAGAAGAGGGGACCTTGCTAGATCCATTGATCACAGGTGCCCTATTCTTATCAATGGAATTTGGATGTACATCAAGTGCTTTGACCTTCAGTGTTAAGATGTTTTTTTATGCTTTCTCCTAAATCAATTATACTTATGTACTATTTTGGACAAACAAAAGATAATTAATATAATACTTTTTTAGTTTATACATTCAAATGGGTAGTTGACAGGTTGTTTGAAATTGTAATGGTCTGAAGCTTTTTGCTTCCCTCATTCACCTATAAGAGGGAAACAAAGACTGTGGTAAAGGATAGAATGGGGGGAGAAAGGAGCCACATATTGTAAGAATTCTTTGAAGTGAAGTAATGGAAATAAAGCTATAATTTGGTGATTGAATTTTGGTTTCAATTTTTCTTTAAGTTTGTTGATAATGATTATATTGTTGTATCTAGTTTGATGTTTTCCTTGTTATTTGAATCAATATGTCAAGTGTATATTTGGTTTATCAAAACAAAATCACTATTTTGTGTGGTTTATTTGATTGGGTTCTTCAAGCAAGAATTAAATTCTTTTGAATGAGTCACAATAATTTGGGAAATTCATTTCGATTAATAAGAAGAGATTGGTAAGTAACTTCCTTGCACGTTTATGCAAGTCATAAACATCTAAGTATAAAAAAATTGGAGTTATAACTAGAAGGATGACACATAACATTCTATATCTTAACTCTATTACCCAGTGAAAGAAAGGCATTGATCATCTCCATCCTCAAAACAATCTCTTGTAAAAACCTTTTTTGTACATCTTAATTTTCAATTGTAGGAGTAGGAGTAGTAATTAGCTTTTTGAATCATCTATTTCAAACTCTCATTCTAGTGTGAAATAGAATAAGAGAGGATGATTTAATTGAAAAAATTGTGATCATATGAGGATGATTTAAATTGAAAAAATTGTGGTTTTATGAGGATGATTTAATTGAAAAAATTGTGATCACCTAAACTCTACCAATTTTTATGAGGTTTTCAATCTGCTTGATTATCATTAGTCAATCCTAGAAAACAAGCAATAATTGGTGATAAAGATACACCTTCCTAGGTATAGTAGAGCCTAAAGAGAAAAGGAATTATAACCATCTTGGTTAGTTCCATTTGTTTTCCAAATCACTTGTTAGACCTGATCATAAAGCTTGGCATACTTTTAGGGTTTAACAATCTGTTGATTTAGGAACCAATAGATTGGTGACTCCACTGGGGACATAAGTGATTATCATTGGGAAGAGTCAAGAATCAAAGGGTGTAAATATAAAATTTGGTTTAGATTTTAAAGATCAGACTTGGAAAAAGTTTTGTTGTAGTAGTGGTGAGGAGATATGTGAATGACTCTACTAGTGGAGAGGAATCAAAAAATAAAATTCATTCCTCTTTGAAAGAGGTGGCAAATCTTATCAAATAATCTCTGTGAAATTGTTGTATGAGTGATCAATTGAATTTAAAATAAGAGAGGTTAAGTTTTAGATATCAAAACATTAAAATTTATCCTAACATGGATGGTAGGAGATGCTTACACCAAGGAAACTTAACTAACTCACTGAATAAATATAGAAGTAAAAAATGGTCAAAAAATAGTAAGAATGGTTCAAAGTCCCCTCCGACTTCAAAAATATCTACTAATAATGAAGGAGCCTCTATAGATGCACCTGTAACTACTGAGTCACATAAGAATCTACCAAATGAACAAGGGAATACTTCAGAATATCCTTTTAACATATTTAACAACCCTTTGATTGGATTATGTAGCGATGAGAAGTTTCCACCAAGAGATTCTCACAATTTTTCTGAAAAAAATAGTTTACACAAAGTTGTATTCCCATTTAAACCTGATCCTCAAAATTTGAAAGAAATTGAGGAACGCATGGATGAAGGAATAAGATAGGCTGAAGCAAGAAGTGATTATGAGGAAAGAATGGCTCAACAATATGCTAAAAATTCACAACATAGGTGAAAACACCTCAAATGGTACGCTTTACTGATGCCCATGTTGTTTCTACTTCAACAAGAGAATTGATAGATCGAGAGTTAAAGGAAGAAGTAGAACAAATTTTAGCACAAGTTGAAAGGATTAAGTTGATAAGGAAAAAGGAAAAATTGGTTCAAGAGTTACTCCAGTTGAGTGCCCAACCTATTTCAAAAATATCACAATATAGACTTGTATTTAATTAGGTTGGATGTGCAAATACCATTGGTTCTTTAATCTCACAAGTGCCCTATAATACGATTGAAAATCTTGAAAATACAAGTAATGCTCATCATACATAGAAAAATGTGTTGGAACCATAAGTTTCAAATTCAAAGAGTGTTCCCATGACATCTCAAATTTTCAGGAGTGCTTATCCATTTCCTCCTAGTCAAGGAGTAAGATATCAAAATCATGGACATAATCAATATATTAGGCAATATCAATATCAAGCTCCCTATCAAAATATGAAAAGAAATTTGAACCCTCCTAGAGGAATTAACCAAAATGTGCAGCAATGTATGCATCAACATCAGCACCAACAAGGACCTCAACATCAACAATATCAACCTTATCAAAGATAAAACCCATTTGCAAGTAGACCTATGAATATAGATAGATTTAGATTAAATTCTTTGGAATTACAGGATACCCAAATGCAATTGACAATGATGTAAGGAATTTAGTCCCAAAATTCTCTGGGAACCATGCTATCTCATGGGAGGATCACATAAGGGAATTTGAAATAGTCATGGAAAATTTTGATATGCAACATGAGCATGTTTATATGAATATGTTCATGTAGTCATTGATTGAGGATGTGAGAGATTGGTACAAAAATTTACATGATGCCTCAATGAGTTCTTGGGCTGAGTTTAAAAGGATATTCAAGGAGAAATATGGGGATCATACCAGCACGAGGTTTGCTATACATGAGTTAATAAATATTCAAAAGAATTACAATGAATTGGTTGCAAATTTTAACACTAATTCTTGAAGTTATTCAATAGAATTCCACCTGATTTGAAGCCTACAAATCCTATGTCCCTAGTGTTCTACTTGAATGCATTTAATCCAAAGACTAGTAATGAAATCATAACAAGGAATCCTCCTATCCTTACTGAAGCATTCAAAGATGCTCTAAATATAGAAAATAATAGAAAAGCCTCAAGAAATATTGGTAGAAGAGATGAGGTTAAAATACTGTAAAACCCTAACACCCAACAACATAAGTAGTCGAACCATTATAGAAATGAGAGTCTGAGATTGCATGATATTTCTTAAAAATCAAACTGGAAAGATGGGAGGCCCTTGGATAGAAATTAGAAGCATATTTTCAATAAAGATACCCCTAATCCATTAAAGAGGCATGGGGATAATATGGTAGAGAACACTCCATGGTGTGTACCTTTTTGTTTTTCCCATTATCCTGAGTATTGTGTAGTTGCACAATCAATTCAAGAAAATGAAGTATTATATGACCAGGAAAGAGATGGCCGCACTATCAATATGTCAGAAATTAGACCTTATAGGGTAAATAAAGAATATTAATCTTTGGAGGAGGATGGATTTGAGTATGATGTAAATAACCAAATATACAACATTCATGTGGTTCAACAAGAGTTATTTTCTAATCAATAGGATGATAGTGTAGGAAATCCTCTAATTGGAACTACAAAACCACAATCAAGTCAAATCCAATTAAGAAGACCAAATAAGAGAGAAATAAAGGTACTCATGATTGTTGTTGTGACACAAGTAAGAACCAATTACAATCTCATAAATAGAACTATAAATTCAGATCAAGGGACACCTATGGTTTGTTTGTGAAAAATCAACAAGGTGATGAAAAGGCTACCTTAGGATTTCAAAAGAATGATGAAAATAGAAAGTATCAAAAGATAACTCAAAAGTATGTGCCAAAAGAGTCAATAAGAGGTGATCAAAATAGAATAAGAAATGATCCTAAGAAGAAAATGGAAGAGAAAAAATCTACTAAACTAGTGTTAGTAAAACAAAACCAACTTGCACACCTTCCTTTGACATAGCACAGGCTTTATATTAGATTAAGATGGTAGTTCCTTTGTTGGAAATGATGAAAGTTGATGAGTATAGAAATAGTGCAATGAAGTTGATTTCAAATGTTTCAAATAAGCTTGAAGATCAAAACAAGAATAAAGAACTAGAAAAGAATGAGAGGCATGTTAATAATGTCAAAGGAGAAACTATGAAAACTATTGAGATCTACTTAGGAAACACTCTAAAAAACAATCCATCTCAAGTTGATCCTTTGTATACCACATTATTAATAAACAACAAGTTGATAAAAAAATGTATGATAGATTCAAGGGCAGCAATAAACATTATGCCCATGGAAGTCATGAAAGAGTTGGGTTTGTGGGTCGATACCACATATGGAAAGTGCTATGCTATGGAAAATAGGTTTGTCCTTGTCATTGGGATCATATGAGATGTGGAGTTAAAGATAGCTTCCTATCCTAAAGCTATATATAAAACTAACATTACTATGGTTGATATTCAACCATAATATGGCATGTATCTATCAAGATAGTGGATTGTGTTAGTGGAGGGAATGTTCAATTGGATCTATCATATGAAAATATACCTATTAATGGGAAATATGTTAAGGTATGTAGAGAGCCACGGTTTGAACAAGTTGTAGAACATATTGATCCCAACTTGATGAATTGTTTATGTGATGTAGACTTGGAAAGTTTTAGGATTGAGCATTCACAACCTCAGTTATAGAACAATGATCAAATCAACAATATAGTTCAACTAGATAAATCTGGTATTTGGAAAACGTACTTTGATGGTGCTTGCAGTAAAGAAGGTAATGGAGCGGGTGTGGTTTTCATTGCACCTAGCGGTAAGAAATTTAATTACTCATTCATGTTATCATTTGAGTGTACTAATAACATAACAGAGTATGAGGCATTGCTGCTAGGCATTAATATTGCCATCAAATACAAAATCAAGTTACTGACTGTATATGGAGATTCTGAGTTGATTGTTTCACAAGTCAGATCTAGGTACACCTCAAAAAATAAGAGGCTAAAGTAGTACAAACATGATGTATGGGATACTGTGAATATTTTTGATGCATTTTCCATTTAATGGATAGAGAGGTCAAAGAACTTGGTGGCATATTTTATTGAAAATGTTTTGAAAAGGGATGATATTATATTGGCAGGCATCTCAAAAGTAGAATTCAAAACTAGACCTTTTAAACTTGAAAATGTTTATAACCTAGAAAGTGTTTAATGATGATAATGATTTGATAAAAATTATTCAGTGCATAGACCAATATGAATCACAAGAGATAAATTGTAATGATTTTGTTGAAAAGGTGGATGGTAAAGACACTTTCTTTGGTTAGGAGGTTGTACATTTGAAAAAAAAAATCCCAAAAGGCCTAGCCCTAGAGAGAGTATTTGATGGGAATGATTGGTCTATCCTGAGGCAGGCATCGGTCAACCAAGAAGATATTTGAGGAAGTAAATCTTGGGACTGAGAATGATCCAAAGAAGGCAAACATAGGTAAGAAAATTAGGACCCAAAAGTTAGGGAGATGCTCATATGATGACCTGAAAGCTTATAAAGAAGACTTGTTTCAACGTGAGATCTCCTTGAAACCAGATTCCAAATTATTTCGACAAAATAAAAGACCTATAAACCCTATGTTGGCACCAAAAATGCAAGAAGAACTAATGAAACTTAGGGATTATGGGATAATCAAACCTATCAGACATTCATCTTGGGTTTCAAACTTGGTACCACTAAGAAAGAAGAATGGGGACATAAGGATGTGTGTAGACTTTCATAATTTGAATGTTTCATCACTAAAGGATAATTATCCACTTCCCAATATGGAAGAAATGTTGCAAAGAGTAATAGGATGTGAGTTGCTATCCATGATGGATAGATTTTTTGGTTATAACCTGGTCAAGGTTAAGGAATTAGAGCAATATAAAACTACCTTTCTTACACCATGGGGTACTTATTGTTGGCAACACAAGGGAAAACAACTAAGAGGGGGGGATGAATTAGTTGTCACAAAAATTTAAACTTATTAAACTTATTAACCTTATTCTTAGATCTGATAAATAAACATGAAAGAATGAACCATCAACACATCAGAGACACACATAACATCGAGATTTTTTTATGTGGAAACCCTATTAGGGGAAAAACCATGGTGGAGGTTAGTCCACAATATTACACCCTGTTAAACGTATAAAAGAAATGTGAATGGGGAATGCACATGCATTCAGGTGCACTGCCTAGAGCTCATTGCTCAATTACAACAATGCTTACTACCCAAAGGAAGACACACTATCTTACATAAACATTCAAATTACATTTGTAGGATTTTGAATTGAGAAAATAGCATCTGCTAATGCCTGATTATAGTTTTGATTAAGCACATGAACACTTCTTCACACTCTACTAACTCTTCTTCACACTCTGCTTCTGCCTTCAAATGATTAGGACATTATTCACACATCTCATACAAACGCATGCCTTCAAATGGAATAAAAAATCACTTATATATATCTGCAACAAGAGATTACATTGCTACATGTTGGCTTCAACAAAATAATAAAACATATGCAAACTGTCGACCCAAAACAATAAATAATTTTCAATGTGAATCAACCAATGTAAGACACAACATAATGAAGACCCAAAATTAAATCCTCAAACATGAAAAAACTTCAAAAATTATTCCATGAAGATCCACAACACACTACACTTACCTTGTCAGCCATGAACATGAAAACCATGAACATGCAAGAGAAAATCACCAATTGCGAGCACAAAAATCAATGTAGGTGTGCAACATAGATAGAGAATGATCTAGAAACATCCAAAAACATTATGAATCACCATAGAAGCATCCACAACAACTAAACGTAGTAGAATCACATCATCTTCATTTAAGAACACCAACTAAAGCAACAAAAGAGCTGTCAGAACACAACTGCTCATAACTCGATCAAATCTTTATGCAGATCTCTGAAACTTAATGTGGATAAACTAGATATACTTTAAAACAAGCCCTTTAATCCACAACCTCTGATCATAAATGTATTGAGCTTGGAAACATACTGAGCTTCACTTCATCACTATCAACCTGCAACTTATCTCATTACAATTTTCTCGATATCGTCGACATATACATCCTTGAAGACATCAATGCCAATAGTGTTGACATCAATTACAACCACATATCAACAACATCCAACAATCTCCTCCTTTGGAATTGATGGCAACACATGATGTGAAAAACACCATCAACGCAACTAACTCTTAGCACTTTCTTCCGCTTAGATTTTGACTCTTTTCACCTCAAATCTTTCACATAACTCTTCTCCCCACAATTTTTTTCACATGACTCTTCTCCCCCTTTGACATCAATGACAAAGATACACATTATATTTCTCCACACAAGCTTTGAACCACACATCTAAACTTCTGACTACTCCCCTTGAGTAGCAGCCACCACAACATCAATCTGGATCAAGATATGACTATGAAATGCATGGACCAATGCAAGTTAATGCATCTTAGTTTTGATTAGGAGGGGTAACCACCCCTAGCTTCCCTCTGAGATACCCAAAATTATCCTTAGGAAAAGGCTTTGTAAAGATGTTTTCAATCTATTCCTTAGTAGGCACATACTCCAGTCTGACTTCCTTTTCACTCACCTTCTCTCTCAAAAAGTGAAACTTGATAGATATATGCTTGGTCTTTGAGTGCAACACTGGATTTTTAGAAATGTTAATTGCACTTGAATTATCACAGAATATAGCAATAGGTTCATCATACACAACTCTAATATCTTTTAACATTTGCTTCATCCACAATACT
>VDFB02035443.1:0-26810 GCA_007258455.2 Sequoia sempervirens | reverse complement strand
CATATCCTGCAATCATTGCAATCCACAAAACCACATTTCTTTGAGGCGTTTTATCAAACAGTGAAGGGATAATCAGATGTATTTCATTAATCTTGCCCTTTCAAAAAAATAATAAAAGAGGATTAAAAGAAAGGCCATTTAGCATTCACTTGTAAATTTTATTATTACCAATAGGTTACATACAGTGTGAGATTTGAGTTTGAAACAAGTCTCCGCAAACCACTATGAAGTCGTCAGGAAACAAGTTTTAGCTGCCATTTAATGGTAAAAGTCTTCAAAATATCAGGTGAAAGCTTCCAAAATCTTACTTATCACATAAAATTCAGATAGCTATTGATTTTTCAGTTGGATGGGAACATTCTATTTCCATTTTCAATGTTTTTTTTGTTAATTTGATGGCAACTTATTTTTCATTTGCATTGCTTTATGTTTTAAATCTATATGAAAATATTTCAAAATCAGATAATACTCAATTTCTTTTAAAAGGAAAAAATCTAGATTTCTCTAAGTTTATTCCATTCCATTATTTAACACTTATTATTAATTGTTTAATCTAGCCACATACAACTAGAATTTGTAATACATGGCATCCATACGCACCCATGCACAAACACATACTTTCTAGCATATTAACATACATATAGTATTCTATCTGCATAATCGTTGAACCTCCTTTAGGTGCAAGTGCTAGTATATAATAATGTTATAAATATATACATATAGACATATGTATGTATGTGTATGCATGTATATATATACATATATACATGCATATACATATATACATACATACATACACATTTACACATACATAAATATACATATGCATATATACACATATTGTGATAGGGTGAATTTAAGTGTTAGAATACGAGCAGCAAACAAAAGAGAGCAAATAACACTAAAAACACTCTACACCTCAAGATTAGCCTAGTTGGATTCAATACAAAATAAAAATAACGAAATGAAACCTTTTACCTTGTCTTGAATTGATCCTTTGGTTGGCCCTTCGATCTTTGGTGTTGTATGCTCCTTGGATGGCAAGGGATGCAAGCTATAAGATGGATGGAAAATGGATGAAAGGTGGATGCAAGTATGAAAAATGGCTAATTATGGCTCAAATTTTTTTTTTTGCAAGAGTTTGGCTACTATCAATGATCTCTCTCAAAATGAGAGAAAAGAGGGGGTATTTATAGAGATTTTCAAATTCTCTAGGGAAATGGATGGTCAAGATTGAGCCACCAAGATTAAGATGTAGGGCTAAGGTGAGTTGAGAACTCACAAGCCCTCACATCTTGACATGTGGCATGTGAAGTGGCTTAAAAAATATGATGTGTACATGAGGTGGAAGGATAGTACATGACATGGAGGGAGTACATAGTACCTTGGGATTGGACAAGATCTCCTCATAAAGGAGGTCCTTGTCCCCATGTGGGTAAAAGGACATGTGAGAAATTAAAAATTCCTCAAATATTCTTATGGGGATGAGAGAAGGAATTTAAAATTATTTTAAATGCATTGGGGGATTAAATGCGAATTAAAAATTCACATAGGGAATGGAGTGCTTTCTCCAAAAGGAGAAAACATTTAATAGGATTGACTCAATTAAGTGATTAAGGTTGTGAAAGTACTTGATTAGACTAATTAATGAGAGATTAGAGGCAAGTGGAAGATTATGGAGGATGTGACAAATCAAAAATCACATGGGGAAGAGAAAAAATAATTTAATATTCCTTGGAAAGATAAAATGAATTAAAAATTCCTTGAGAGGTTGATTAGGCTAGTTAATGAAGGATTATAGGAGGGTTAGTTGGTTAAGAGAGATTAGAGGCCAACTTGCAAAACTTGGAGGATGTGACACATCCTAATCAAGGATTAGGCATGTGCACATCCCTAATGATGAGATTAGAAGATGTATTAGGATTAGATAAAAATGATGGAGGATGTGACATATGAGAAATTAAATAAATGTCATATTTATTTAATTCAATTGATGAAAATGAGGATTAAAGAGATAAGGTATTTATTTATTAATTAAATACCTTAGGGATTTGGAAAAATTAAGGATATTAATTAAATAATAGCGATATTACTTAATTAATGCAAATAAGGGGATGCTTAGACGAAACGGGATAAATTTGGATAAATCAAGTGTCCAAATTTAAGTGTCTACACATATACAAATATTCATATATATACTTATATATACACACATACATTTATACATATATATATACAAATATCCATATATGTATGTATATATGTAATACACACACATACACACACACACACACACACACACACACTTAATTATGGTTTGCACTCAAAATGCCAATTTAATTGTTTATTATAATACTAATTGTAGTATCAAAAAATGTACTCCTTTACATTTTCACACTATGTTTGGGTCTCTTAATTAATTGGACTTATTTAAGCTTCTAAGTGGCTCAATTATACATTTAAAAGCTTAATGAATCTCATTTTCTGAAAGGAAAACTTGTATTAAATAATTTCAAATATTAATTATATTTCCTTGAAATTGGTGTGTCTTAAGGTTTAGGGCCTAGGACCCATTTTCCCAAGCGCGAATGGGTCCCCCTTAAGTTTAGGACCCTAATTTTTAATAGGTGTTTGGTGGCATTTTTATGATTCAAATTCAATTTACAATTGTCGGCCTTTGATGTTTAATTTTTGTGAAATTAAAAAATTACTTATAAAAACAAAGCCTTTTTATCAATTCAAGTAATCTAGCAAGAGGGAAACTTTCATATGAGAAAATATTATTGTTAAGAGCATTTAAGAGTAGATTTATCAAGCATCTACGACAAAAATCAAGATCAAGATCATCATGTCAGTTATTTGCATTTATGCATGTTTTGGGAGCTAACATTATGATGTAGGTTTCAAGCATTCAAGCATCAATTCAACTATCAAGATCAACATCCAATCAATCCATTCATGCAAGATCAAAACCTTGGAGAGATGTGTTAGATTTCAGTCCTCCAAGGGTTTCATTCATAGGTTTGGTGAGTTGCAACATACCAATTGTTCATTCATTATTCCTTCCATTTATGTTTCATTTCATTTCAAATTTTAATTACCAAAACGAGGTTTGACCAAGGAAACCCCCATTCACCAAAAACAAACAATTTTTCCCTCTCTTTGTGTTTCCAGGTTTGTAGGCAAAAATGGATTGAAGATCTCAAAAGTGAAAAATTGCAAAAAAATTCAAGGCCATGGAAACTCAGATCTTGGATTTATTTCTGACATTTTTGTAGTGAAACCTATGGGAAAAGGCATCTCAAATCCATCACTAGAGGCTCCTGAAAATTGAGGAATTTTTTTTGTGCAAAGACCCATTCACCATTTCAGGACACTTTGCGACACTTTTGGTGACAAGTTTTTAATGTCTTACCTTCATCAAATCTATTAGAAGCTTATTGTTTATATTAGTATTATGCTTCATCTACATGATTTAGGTCTTACATTGCATATTTGAGTTCATTTGGTATTTTATTTTTATCTCCTAAGAGTTTTGTTTAGTTATATTTCACTATTTTCTCTCATAAAGGAAATTGCAAGATCTCTCATAGGGTTGACTCACCTAAAGGTTAAAAGTTAATTCTACCATTGGGGGATCTCATTTCCAAATGAAATAGAAGAAAGATAGGTTAATTACACCCCATTTTTTCCATTCTATTTTTAGTAAATTATTGGTGAACCCTCATTTTAATTTATGAACCTATTTTTCTATGTTTCATTTTGGTGAACCTAACATTCTTACACTATAAACATTTTGATTTTGAGTTCATTAAAACCCTAGATCTAGGAATTGCATTACATTAGCTTTCATTTTATCTAGGGTTGTCAAAATTGCATTAGTTTGCATTTCATTAGGGTTTTAAATTTGCACTTTGCATTGTTTAAAATCTGAAAAAATTAAAAACTTGTATGCATATTACATTGAGTTTGCATAGCACTTTCATATTAGTGTACTTTATGTCATTCACATTAGAAAATTTAGTCAAAATTGCATTAAAAAAAGTGTCACTATCTTCATTATTTATGACTAATTTCATTTGCATTAGGATCCTCAAATCTGAAAAAAATTGTCATAGAAACTACATTCTGAAACCTAGAATAGAGAACATAAACAATAACTCAGAATTTTCATTTTTTAGTTTTAAAAACCTTGTACAAGGACCTTCGCCCTTGGGAAAATGGGTCCTTGAGGGCACATGAAAGCCAACTTTTTGAGCATTTTTGGGGTCCTCTACACTTCCCAAATTTGCATTTCATTCTATCAATTTTTGGGGATTTCTATTTTATGCATTAGGTCTAATCATCCATCTAGATTAGCCATTTTAAATCATTCCAAATTTATTTCAGTACTGAAAATAATCAGATCTGTAGGAAAATTGTTTACATTTCTAAAGCATTGCACAAGTTGGATATCTTATTTTTCATTTTTGGCACACAATGTTAATATCTTTCCTTTTCAAGTATGCCAAACAAAAGCTCATTAACAAGCATGTTAGTCATTCTTCCAATATCTTTCCTAGTTATGTTAGTCTCTTAGTGCAAGATGTTGCAAGTATGAAGGTGTTGTTATTGATGTCAACATGATGTCTATTGACTCGCATTGTCATTGATTTCATGAATGTGTTAAGGAAGTTGTTGCATGATGAAAACTTTGAGGATATTGAAAAATTTATGGAAAAGAGGAAAATAGGTTGTTTCAAGTTGTGCATGTGTAGTTGAGATATTGAGGAAGTGTTGTGAGTACATGGAGCTATCTCTTGCTGTAGTTTGTAGAGATGAGTTGGAATAAAGTAATCAGTTGAGATGATGTCTCTGGTACTTGATTTCCAATTTATTTTGAGAAAATTTGATAAACAAAAAAAATAGTGTTGTGCAAGTGTTTAGAATGTGCTTCAAATCATGCTCAGAATTTATTTTGTATTGATGTTGTGCCTATGCAGTTTTAGTATGTTGTTCACAGTTGTTAGAGGTTGCTATATTCAAAAAATTGGGTTTTGGATTGTTGGTGAGAGGAAGTTGTGTTTACTAGTATGAGAACTAGCTTTGTAGTGTTGTATAGAGGTGTTGGGGATAAACACATTTTCCCCACTTATTTGTAGTTGTTTTTCAGAACTTGTGGTGTTGAAGGAGAGTTAATGGTGTTTTTCTCTTATTTGTGTCAAGAGGATTCATGGTTAGGTGTATCAAAAGTTTTGAAAGCTTGTACTTAATGTTCAATGTGTTTTCACAGGTAACAATCGACCTAGTGTCTACACTACATTCAAAAAAATTCAAGTATTAATGGATACATAGCGTGGTATGTGAGACTTAATTTTAGGTCTTGATTAAGTGTTGTTTTGGTCCCCTTTCATTTCTATCCATCGTGGGAATGTTGGGTGCCGAACTAATTTGAATTTGTAAATACAATGTAGATAGAATGCCGACCTTGGAGAAGATGTTTAAGGTTGAGGTTGATATAAATAAGAGTAGAGTTAATGATATCAAGTTTTCACAATCCATAATGTTCTTTGCAATGGTTTCTGGTTTTGATTGTGTGATAATTTTTGCATCAATGTTTCGGATCACACTCCGTGATCTGCTCATCCTGATGATGGATCACAGAGTGTGATCCAAAATGTTGATGCAAAAATTATCACACAATCAAAACCAAAAACCATTGCAAAGAAGAGTAGAGTTGTTGAGATCTAAATGAGAAAGAATCACATGAGAGAAGCAAGATAGATGCAAGGTCAATGCAAGTGATGTGAATTTGAGAAAATCAGTGTGAACTTAAAAGTATTGGATTCCTAAATGCAGTGAGCCGAAGGTGTCTAAAATCTTTCATGTAAGATTGTGAAAGTGTTGGAGCATTATGGTGGATTCCTTGTTGCATTGAGAAAGTGTTCTCTATGTAACATTTCTCTTCTATGTTCTTGTTCTTTTTGTGGAAATGAGCCCTATCTATGATCCTTTTTGGATAGTGTGTCCTATTTTGGTAGTGAGCCCTTTTGTATAGGTTTTTCAATTACTTATATTTTGAGCTAATCCTCACTGTGGTTTTTCCCTCATTGGGTTTTCTATGTAAATCTAGTGTTATATTGTGTATGGTGTTGTTATTTTAGTTTTTGTTATCTGCATTTCATGATAAATCACATTAACAAAATAAGGGTTTAACAAATGCATGTAGATCTAAGGGTTTTTTATGTTTTGATTAGATACAACTAATTCACCCCCCTCTCAATTGTATCATTCATTCAACAATTGGTATCAGAACAAGGTTCCTTGGAGAAGAGCTTAACCACTTGAGGTAGATTTGGGATGGTGAACAAGGTTTCTTTGTAATTCCCTAGATTCAATGGCACATATTATGCATTCTAGAAGAAAAAGATGGAAGGATATTTGGCAACTCAGGGATTTGAGGTTGAAATGGGTTATCAGATTGCATATACTCCACCTGCAAATTGTCCAAGTACAAGTGTGAGATCAAGGAACAGGAGATCAATGCTAAGGCAAGATTTATTATTGTGAATAGTCTTGCAAATATTGAATTAGTGAAAGTTAATAGTTTCAAGACTGCTAAAGAGGTTTCATATAAGTTAGAAAGCATTTATGAAGGGAATGAAAAAGTCAAAAAAGAAAATTTGTGCAAAATTTGAAGGCACAATTTTAGACCATACATATTTCTGAAGATGAAACAATCAAAATCTACATGTAGAGAGTTGATGAGCTGGTGAGTGCAATGAGAGGTCTTGGTACACAAGTCAAAGAATCTAAAGTGGTAAAGAAAGTTCTAAGATCTCGTCCTGATTCTTATAGTGAAAAGGTATCTACTATTGAAGAAATTACAAATCTTGATACTTAATCTAGAGATCAGATAATTGGTACACTAACTTATTTTGAAATAAGAGAAGAGGGATTGAAAAATGGTATATAGGTAGAGACTTCTTTCAAGGCTGGAGTATCATAAATGGTTGAAGATTCATATGAGGAAGATCTTGATGATGTGGAAGCTAATTTCATAAGAAGAATGAAGAAGGGAACCAATAAGTACAAAGGTAAATTACCTTTGAAATGTTTTAGCTGTCGTGATATAGGTCATTATGATTTTAGATGTTTGAAAAGAGCTTTAAACAATATGAGTAAGGAGAATAAAGGAAAGATGATTAAGAAAACTTACTATGTTAGAGAAGATTTTGGTATTTCTGATGATGAATCTGATTATGGGGACTTTGATGACAATGAATGCTTGTTCTTAGCTATAAAAGAATAACTTGGTTCTACTAACTTTGAAATTTGTGTGAAGGAATGTATTCTAGAGAAGAATGATAAGGTTGAAGGTACTTTGGTATCTGTTATTCATGTTAAAGAGGATAATAATTAATGGATTGTTGATAGTGGCTGATCTAATCACATGACCAGAGAAAGAGTAAGTTTGTTAAACTTGAAAAATATGATGGAGGACTAGTTAAATTTGGAGATGATTCAGGAGCTAAGATTTGTGGAATAGGTTCAATTAGTTTTTATGGAAAGTATAATGTTGATAATGTTTACTATTTTAAGGATTTAAGGCATAACCTTTTGAGTGTTCGAAACATGTATAGCAAGGGATATAATCTTGTTTAAGGATGAAACATACATTGAGATCTAAAAAGGGCCTGGAATTATGATTGTTGCTAGTAAGATAACAAATGGAAACATTTATTAGCTTAAGGGTGTTGATGGTCATTGCTTTATGCCACAAATTAGTGACAACTAGTTATGGCACTGGAGGATGTGTCATATGAATTTTGATAATTTGGTTAGAATCAGTTCAATTCATGTAGTGAGAGACTTGCCAAGAATCACAAAGCCTATCAATGATGTCTATAGGGATTGTTAGTTTGGAAAGAAAGGAGTAGTTTCAAGGGAAAGGAACAACCTACTACTAGACTATTGGAATTAATTCATACATATCCTTGTGGTCCTACAAGGGTGAGAAGTCTACAAGGTGACAGGTATTTTATGCTTTTGATTGATGATTATTTGAGAATGACGTGGGTTACTTTTCTTAGAGAAAAATATGATGCACTAGATAAATTCAAGGTGTATAAAGCTATGGTTGAGAATAAAATAAATCTAAAAATCAAATATTTGAGGTTTGACAGAGGTGGTGAATTTACCTCCAATGAGTTCAACATGTTTTCTGAATTTTATGGAATAAAGAGGGATTTGTCTGCCCCTATAACTCCTCAGCAAAATGGAGTGGTTGAGAGGAAAAACTAGATGATTCAATGCATTGCTAGGACTATGATGAAAGAGGAAAATCTACAAGAAGTCTACTGGAGAGAAGATATTCATACTATTGTTTACATACTTAACAGAGTACAAGCCAAAGCTAACAACACAAAGACTCCCTATGAGTTATGGTATGGAAGGATTCCTACTGTGAAGTACTTGAGAGTATTTGGAAGAAAATGTTATATCAAAAGAGAAGAAGAAAAATTAGGAAAGTTTGATGCAAGGTTTGATGAAGGTATCTTCCTTGGATATTCTACTAAAAGAAAAGCTTACAGATGTTACAACAAAAGCCTAAGAAAGATAGTTGAAAGTGCAAATGTTAAGGTTAATGAAAACTTGTACAATTCAATTACAGTGATTCAAATATATGTGTCAAATGAACCTAATTGTAAAAAAGTAGAAGAAGACAAATATGATGAAGAAGAAGTGAAAAATGAAGAGGAAGAAGCTCCAGAGAAGACCCCTAAGACCCCTAAGTATTTGCAAAAGAATCATATTGAAGAACACATCATTGGAGAGAAAAGTAAAGGTGTATTAACAAGAAGCAAGGCTATTGAAGTTGAGATAAATCTATGATTACTTTCTAAAGTTGAACCTAAAATAGTGAGTGAAGTATGCAAGGGTGAACATTGGATGAAGGAAATGAAAGAAGAACTTATACAAATTGAGAAAAAATAGACTTGAGAATTGGTTCCTAGATTAGCAAGCAAGAATATAATTGGAACTAAGTGGGTGTTCAGAAACAAAATGAATGAGAATGGAGAAGTGGTAAGGAATAAGGTGAGACTTGTGTGTAATATGTACTCACATGTGGAAGGAATAGACTTTGAGGAGATATTTGATCCTATGGCTAGGATGGAAGCTATCAAAATACTTTTGGCATTTGCAGCATATAAGGACTTTAAAGTTTATCAAATGGATGATAAGTTTGCATTTTTGAAAGGTGAATTGGAAGAAGTTTACATGGAATATCCAGAAGGATTTTAGTTATCAGATTAACCAGATATGGTATGCAAATTGAAGAAGGTGCTATATGGGTTGAAGAAAGTTCCTAGAGCTTGGTATGCAAGATTGGACAGATATTTGATACAACAAGGATTTAGTAAGGGCACTGCAAATAGTAATCTTTATTTCAAAATTGAGGAAGACAAGATCTTGATAATGGTATATGTGGATGATATTATCTTTGTTGGAAATGAAGCTATGTGTAAGAAATTTGTTGAAGAGATGCAAAAAAGAGATTGAAATGTCAATGTTTTGGGAGATGAATTTATTCCTTGGGCTACAAATCAATCAAATAGATAAAGAGATTTTCATTTCATAGTCTAAGTATGCCAAAGAGATGGTGAAGTTCAGTTTGGAATGGATGACTCTAAACTGGTATGCAGTCCTATGGTGACTAGTTGTAAACTGAGTAAAGATGATGATTCACCTAAAGTTGATCAAAGCAAATATAAATCTATGATTGGTGGACTTCTATATTTAATAGCTAATAGATCGAATATCATACATACAATTTTTCTTGTGGTTATATTTTAAGAAGATCCTAGAGAAACACATGTTGCAGTAGTAAAGAGGATATATTCAAATATTTAAGAGGCACTTTGGATTATGGCTTATGGTATCCTAAGGATATTGATTTCACATTAAGTTCTTATATAGATGCGGATTGGGCTGGTTGCATTGATGATAAGAGAAGTACACGTGGTGGTGTGTTCTTTCTTGGATGTAGATTTGTGTCATGGTTGAGTAAGAAGCATGATTCAATTTCTTTGTCTACTATAGCTCAGCTAAGTATATCACAGTAGCATCATGTTGTACACAAGTTTTGTGGATGAGATAGACATTGAAGGATATCAGAGTTATATATATGAAGAGGATGTTTCTATCTTTTGTGATAATACAAGTGCCATTAACATTTCATATAATTTATCACTCTTCTTGAAAAAAATTCATGAGGGGTTCTAGATGATGGTGGATCACGAGCGCAGACACAGGCAGGAGAAAAAGGATTTCGAAATTCAAAGCAACAGAAAAGGAAATGGAGCAAGATCAGAAAATCTATAGTCGAATCAGGAGCGGGGGTTGAGTCAGAAGCAAGGTAAGGATGACCAGGATGATGTGGACCCCGAAAAAAAATACAGGTGGAACCTAGGGGAAAGGAAAATCTAGAGATTAACCCTGCTGCATCTTCCACTAGTAAAAATGAGAAAGCTAAAGGGGGATTGGGGACCACAGGCGGCATCAGAGGCAATCGCAAACCCTGGACCTCTCTGTTCAGGGTAAAACCTAATGGAAAATCATCTTTCCCTCCAGTGAAAAATATCTCGTTCCCAGATAGAGGTAAGTTTGCTATTTCTATTCCAGACCTGCTCATTGACCATAATATAGCTCTAATGGAACGAACTCTGGTTGGAAAGTTCATGGGTCCTAGACCTAATATTGAAGTGGTTAGGGAGTTTGTTAAAAATAAATGGAGAACTAGTGGGAAAGTCTCAGTTGCTACCCTTCCAAAGGGTTTTTTCGCTTTTGAATTTACTTGTAGAGAGGACATCCTAGCCGTTAGAAGTGGAGGTCCTTGGGTGATAGGGAAATCTTCCATGGATTTAAAGAAGTGGTCCTCTAATTTGGATCTGTCGGATTCCATTTTTAAGAATGTCCCAGTTTGGGTTAGACTTCCAGGCCTGCCCTTGGAGTACTGGAGTGAAGACATTTTTCATGGTATTGCGAGCTCCTTTGGTGAGCTTCTTTCTATTGACACAATGACAGCTGCTAGAAAGAGATTGGTTTTTGCGAGGATATATGTGGGAGTCTCCCAGGAAGTAGATCTTCCATCTTCGATTGAGATCCAATCTAAACTGGGTTCCTGGATGCAGAATATAGAGTTTGAAACCATTCTGTTTGCCTGCTTCAAGTGTAGGAAATCTGGTCACTAGGAAAAAAAATTCCCCCTAAATGCCATCCCAGAGAAAGAAAAACCAGCAGGACCTAGAAAAAAGGCTTGGAAAAAAAAGAATGAAGCAGGAGGAGAAAGGAAGGAAAATAAAGAGCAGGACTCATAAAACAAAGAGTCCAATAGTCAGAGTACCTCTCTAGAGATTGAAGTGGTCATGGAAACCAAAGGTGAGATCCCTAATGATCTTCATAATATGAATCTTGTTAAAACTTCTTCAACAAAGGAAAGGGAATCTGATGAAGACACCTTGGTAGGAGAAGGAGATCTGAACCTTTCCATGTCCTTCTCCCAAATGACAGTCCCTTCTGTTAGAAATGAAGAGATCCCGGGTCTAGAGGATATTCCTCGTGAGGGATTGTCCTTGGAATTGAATATTCCTCTTCCCTCCCCGTTTTCTGATAATCTTCCCCCTCAGGGTGTAGTGTACCTGAAGGATCCCAACTCCCCTGATAGGGTTAAGGATTCCCTTAAAAATCTGGATCACACAGCTGATCTTTCCAGTAATGTCTTGTCTTTTCAAGAGAACGGTAATATAGACACTTTACCTTGGGAACAAAGGATCCCAATTGATAAGGACTGGGAGTCCAGTAGAGAGACGGATAGCCAAGAAGAGACTAATAAAGATGAGAAAATATCAAAGAAGAAAGAAAAAAACAAACAATGGAAGACCCCAAGTGGCATTTCTACCAGATCAAGAGTCAAGGCAGATTGTGGAGCAATAAAGAACTCAAGAGGTAAAAAGTCTTCGAAAAAGAAAAGAGAACATAATAGTTTTCAAGATATTGCGGATGGTTCTCAGAAAACCCTCCCAGAATGTCTTAACTCCCTTGGTATCTAATGAAGATTATGTCCTGGAATATCAGGGGACTTAATAGCCCCCACAAGTAGGATGTTCTTCGTAATTTCGCTAGAGATCACAAGCCGGATATTCTTTTAATTTAGCAAACCAAAATGTCAAAGGAGAAAATTGAAAAGATGAAACTTTTCCAGTATTACAGCAACCATGGTAATAATTCCAATGGTGCTTCTGGAGGCATTGCGACTTTCTGAAATAGCCACATAATCAAAGGTGATCCGATCTTGGAAGGTACGAATCACATAGCCACTAGATTTACACATATAAGAGATAATTTCAGCTGGATTCAAATGAATATATATATGCTCCTAATGGAAAAGGAACGAGAAAATCTTTTTGGTTGGAATTAGCTGCCTTTAGGAGGATTTTTGATAGAGAAGCTTGGATTGTTATGGGAGATTTTAACACACCATTAATGAACGGAAAAAAATTTGGGGGATCCCAGATCAACTTGGAGAGCAAAGAGGATCTTCAGAATTTCATTGATAATCAAGGGCTGATTGATCTGGATTTACATGGAGCTTCCTTTACCTGGTCTAATCGTAGAAAGGGGTTGGATCTCATACAGGTTAGATTAGACAGATATTTAATCTCCAACCATTGGTTTTTTATTATTACTATTCCCTTAAAGCTCTAACGAGAATAGGGTCTGATCATTTTCCTATCAGTTTCTCTGTGGATCCAATAAAAAAGAAGAAGAAGATTCCTTTTAGATTTGAAAAAATGTGGATCTCTCATCCTGCTCTTAAAGAGGAAATAAGCAAATGGTGGAATATAAGAGTTCAAGGAACTGCTATGTTAAGAGTAGCAAAAAAATTAAGGGAAGTGAAAGGTAATTTAAAAAAATGGAAAAAGGAATCTTTTGGGAACATCTTTAGGATTAAGTTTGATCTCCAGATGGACTTGGGAGAAATTCAATTTAAAATACAGAAGGAGGGTTACTTGAATGACACAAAGGAAAAAGAGAATGAGCTCCTTATGAAGATGCATGACATAATTGGAAAGGAGGAGAAGTTTTGGAGACAAAGATCTAGAGCCCTTTGGTTATCAGCAGGAGATAGAAATAACAGGTACTTTCATCTATTGGCCTCAAAACACAGAGTTGTAAACAAAATTTCTCAGATAGAAGCAAATGGAACCAAGTATGAGGAGGAGGAGGATTTTAGAAAGGAGGCGAGCTCCTTCTTTAAACATCTTCTCTCGGAAAGTGATGAAATAAATCAAAATGAGCAGGATCAGTTAGTTGAAGCTATACCAAGAATTATCAACCAAGAAAACAACTCTTTTTTTACTGCTATCCCCACCAAGGAGGAAGTCAAGCAGGCTGTCTTTTCCTTAGATGGGAGTAAAGCCCCAGGTCCTGATGGTTTCCCTTTATTTTTCTTTCAATGGCTCTGGGAGATTGTTGAAGAAGATGTGGTAAACGCTGTGAAAGAATTTTTTGGCTCCAGGAATCTTCTAAAAGAATTAAATGCCACCTTCTTGGTTCTTATACCCAAGAAACCCGAAGCTAATAATTTTGAGGCTTTTAGGCCTATAAGTCTCTGTAATTCCTTATACAAAATCATTTCTAAGGTCTTAACCTCTAGATTTTTAACTTTTTTTCCTTCCTTGATCTCTCCTCAACAGAATGGCTTTGTCCCTGATAGACAAATTCTTGACTCTATTGTTACGGTTCATGAGAATATTCACTCCTTAGTTGAGTCGAAGACTGAAGGCTTTTTATTAAAGCTTGATATTTCAAAAGCCTATGATAGAGTTGACTGGACTTTCTTATTTAAAATTTTAAAGGCTTTTGGTTTTTGTAACAGGGTTATCCAAATGGTGGAACAACTTGTGTCCAAAGCTTCCATATCGATTATGGTCAACGGATCCCCCACCTATTTTTTCTAGAGCACCAAAGGTCTAAGGCAGGGTGATCCCATCTCTCCAATTTTATTTACTATTATGGCTGAAAGCTTAGGGAGGAATCTGAAAAAATTGGTTGACTTTAAATCTCTTCTTGGTCTCAAACCCTCCTTGGGCAATCTGGTGTGCTCCCATCAACAATTCGTTGATGACACTATGCTTATGGGTAAAGCCACTGTGTCTGAAGGAAAAACCATAAAATAGTTGCTTGAAAAATACAGGAGAGCTTCAGGACAGCTGGTCAACAATAAAAAAAGCTCTCTATTCTTCTTCAACACACCAAAACATAGACATGCTAAAATTGCCAAAATTTTGGGATGTAGGGTGGATTCCTTTCCTGCCACCTACCTAGGTTTACCCTTAATTTTGAAACCTCCTGAGTCTTTTTGGCTCTCGCTGGTTGAAAGATTTAGCAAGAAGCTTGCGGGATGGAAAGGAGCCCTATTAAGTCAAGCCGAAAAACTTTAGCTCCTCAAAGCCTCTCTCCAGAACCTGCCTATCTATGCCCTGAGCTTATTTAAGATTCCTGTTAATTTGCTGATGCCATTGAAAAAATTCAAAAAATATTTTTGTGGTCGGGTGTTGAGGAAAAAAAAATACTTCCCTTAATTGGTTGGAATCTGGTTTGTAGATCTAAAAAGCTCGGAGGACTTGGTTTAAGAAGAATCAGAACAGTTAACAAAATCCTCTTTGCTAAACAAATCTGGAGAATCTCTTCTTCTTCTAGGGAGTGGATTGACATTATGGCTAGCAAATATTTAGAAAACAACTGCTCCTCCATTATCAAAAAGGATCCCCACCTTCTTCCCAGAGGGTCTACATGCTGGAATAATATAATCAATGGAAAAAAGATTATGGATGATGGCATTGGATGGCAAGTAAGAAATGGTCATCATACTAGATTCTGGGAGGACAGATGGCTTTTTAAGGAGCCCATTATAAAAATCAATTCCTTTAGTGAATGGGTAGAGATCTGTAAGGTACGATTTGGTACTTATGTGAAAGATTACAGAGCAAATGGTAATTGGGTGGACTTGTGTAGTGTTAGTCAGGCTTTGGCTCCTAGAGAGTCATATGTTGCAACAGTGAATAGAATATTTAGATACTTGAAGGGCACTCTAGATCATGGCTTGTGGTATCCAAAATATATTTATTTTACTAATTTCTTTTGCATATACAGATTGGGCTGGTCATGTGGATGACATCAAAAGTACAAATGGTGGTGCATTCTTTCTTGGATACAGATTGGTGTCATGGCTAAGTAAGAAACAAGATTCAATATATTTATCTACTATAGAGGCTAAGTACATTATAGAAGCCACTTGTTCTACACAAGTGTTATGGATAAGGAAAATATTAAAGGATATCAAGGTAGTGTATGATGAACCAATTTCTATTTTATGTGATAGTACAAGTGCTATCAATATTTTAAAGAATCTAGTAATGTATTCAAGGAAAAAACATATCTCAATCTGGTATCACTTTCTAAGGGAAAAAGGTTGTAGAGAATGAAGTAAAGCTTGATTATGTGCCTACAAAAGATTAGGTTGTTCATATATTCACTAAGTATCTTCCTAAGGATACATTTGAGTATCGCTGGGAGAAGTTGGGGGTCATTGCCCCTCCTTTGAACTAGATTCATAAGGAGATGCATTAGTACAATGTATTTCAAAATCCATTATTTTGTCTAGACTGATGTTGGTGGCTATCTCTCAGGGGAAGTAGGTAGTGACATTGTTGGTTGTTGCAGTTAGGAGGAGTAAGTGTTGTCATTTTTCAAATGATTGTTGATTGGTGAAGTATGGTGTGTTCTCTTAAGGGGGAGTATGTAGAGCATTGAAGAAAAGTTAGTTGTAGAATAGTTGTAAGAAGGTTGAAAGGGGAAACATAAGTGATGTAAATATTTTTTCCTTTTCAATTGATGTCAAAGGGGGAGATAGAGTCATGTGAAAAAGAAGATAGTTAAAGGAGAGAGTCATTTAAGGGAGAGAAAAAGAAGAAAGTTAAGAGGGAGAATGAGACATGTGAAAAGATAAGTATCAAAGGG
Source organism: Sequoia sempervirens (assembly GCA_007258455.2). Taxonomy (NCBI): domain Eukaryota; kingdom Viridiplantae; phylum Streptophyta; class Pinopsida; order Cupressales; family Cupressaceae; genus Sequoia; species Sequoia sempervirens. The sequence continues at coordinate 10,745 of VDFB02035443.1, read as the reverse complement.
GGAGAGAGTGTAATGAGAAAAGAGAAAAGGAAATAGGTATGGAGCAAAGTTGTTATGTCTTTGATGGTTTTTCACATCATGTGTTACCGTCAATGACAAAAGGGGAGATTGTTGCAAGTATGAGATGATTGATGTTTTCATTGATATCAACAAGCCTATGTTGTCATTGGTGTCAACTGTATGAAAAGGAAGGAAATCATTATTGAGGGAGATTTTTTGCATCGAGGATGCTTTGATTAGTTGCATTATGTTGTCGTTAGTAAGCTACTAGTGTCAACCTCTAGTGTTTCCTTCATAATATATGTCTATGGTTATGGAAGTGTTGAATGTGATAAGGATGTGTTTCTGATGCTTGGTTTCCAAGTGCTATTGAGAAAATTTGATAAAATATGAAACACTATGTTGTAGTGTTTTTATGGGTTATAGAGTAGTGTTCTAGTGTTGCTACACATTTCTTATAGGTTAAAGATCTACATATGAATTTTGGATATGTTGATCAAAGGTGTTTAGAGGTATTGTATTCAAAATTTGGTGTGTTGGATCATTGTACATAAGAAGTTGTGTTCACTAGTGTGTGAAGTATGTATTATAGAGGTGTCTGGGAGAAATTTCTCTGCTCCACATTTCTCTGAAGAATGGTTTTAGGTCTTGTAGATTTGAGGGTGTGTTGATTGTATTGGTATCTTTGTTTAGTTGAGGTGGTTTGAGGTTTGGTGCTTCAAAATTTAGTTTTCTAAGTCATTGTGTATGGTAGAGTTATTTAAGTGTACTAGGTGTGTACATTATTCAGGTGGAAGTTGTTGGGAAGGAGTTTGTTGGATTTCAAGGTGTTTGTAGAATATTTTAGGTTGTGTTTAGGTGTCATTTGATTCTTGTGAGGTGTTTTTGGATCAAAGGAAGCATGTACTTACAATTTTAATGGTGTGTACATGGGTAATGACCGACCTAGTGTTTACACTATTGCCATGAATATTTATTGTTTATAGAAGCATGTTGTAGCATGGTGATGAAGATTTGGGTCCCAAATAAGGAATAGTGTGGTCCGCTTTTACTTTTATCCACCATGAAATTTTTTTGGTGCTAACCTAATTTGAATTTGCACTGTTGATGTGCATAATTGACCTTGGAGAAGGGTTTCAAGGTTGAAGATGGTATAGATAAGAGTTGAGTTGTTGAAGGATGGGAGATAGACATGAAAGATGCAAATAATGTGAAGTGCAAAGTATTGTATTGTGAATTTGCGAAGTGTAGTGTGAGCTTTTAGGTGTTAAACTACTAGATGCAATGAGCATAAGGTGTCTACAATTCTTCAGTCAAGATATAAAGGTGTTGTTGATATTGTGGTGGATTTCTCTATTGCATTGAGATGGCTTTCTCTGTGTAACATTCTTTTCTATCTTCTTTTCTATTTTGGTAGTGATCCTTTCATAGTGAGCCTTTCTTCTTTGGGCAGTGAGCCCTATTGTATTTGATGCTGATATTACTTTATATTGTGAGCTAATCCCCACCGTGTTTTTCCCATCTTGGGTTTTCCATGTAAATATGTTGATTTGTTTTGAATGGTGTTGATTTCTTTTAGTTTTTGTTATTTTCCTGTGATGCTAAATTATCATAACAAATTAAGGGTTAATTATGTTAATGTGGATCTAAATGTGTATGAGGGTTTTAAAGGTTTAAGGTACAACTGATTCACCCCCCCTCAATTGTCTTGTGCATTCAACATTCATATGGTGATTTGCACATAGAATATGTAAGGATACACATACATGCGAAGTTGGAGGAATTTGATCACTCTAAATTGGGTTATGTGTGAGTTAATGAACTCACTAGAGATGATTTTGAGTTGAAATCAGAATTTGAGAGCTTGGCAGAAAAGAATCTCAATGTGTGAAACTATTTCCCTAATTTTTTCCATGATCATGTGTGGGAAAGGTTTTCCCTAGGAAAAATCCATGATAGATTCATCTTGTTGGATATACCTCACATGATCAATAAAGAATTGATTAGAGTTATTACTTGTTTATGCTCAATCGAACCAGCTTGGGTGCTCAAACCAATGAAGAATGAAATGGTGATGGAGTTAACTAGTGCAAAGCATGTCAGAAGCCTTGAAAATAAAAGACAAAAAAAATAACAATTAAGTATGCTTGAATGGTGATTGGATACAAGATATACTTCATTAACATAGAGAATTTAGTTTTTGCAACTACCATTAATACTTCCTATGAGATGGTTGTGAAGGGTACAAATTATGATTTGTGTGAGTCGTTGAGAGCATAATTGATTGAAAAACTACAAAAGTCTAAGGAATTGAAGTACCCTTTTAAGTTTGGTATTTTGGTCATATGTTTACTATTTACTTCTTAAATGAGGTTCTTGGAACTAAGAATATAGTAATGGTTGAAGGAAAAACTTGTGACACATTAGATTAGAGATCACCTAAGGAGGTTAGGTGATGCAGATGCATAAGAAGAAGCATTATGGGAATTATTTAAGACCTTTTAGGAAAACATGCTAGATAGAGAAAGGATTCCCTAGAGAATGGTGGAAAATTACAAGAATGATATCACCTTCTTGGTGAAAAAATATTGTTGCATTATATAGGCTATTGAGCCTAGGCCTATTTGGATTTGAGAGATGAGATATGAGATACCAAAGGAAGAAGTTACCGGTTCAGTACATACTTCATGCTGAGGAAACCTAAAAACACCTCTAAGGAGAGGTATGATACCTATGAAGAGTATTGCAAGAATGTGAGAGGAATGAAGTGTTTTCATTGATGTCAACTGGTCAGTTGGTTATCTACTAGTTGCTATTGATTGTACATGCCAAGGATATTGAGAAAATTTTATTAAAACAAGGTTGTTGGTTTTGGTGCTTGTGAACTATGTTTTGATGTATGTTGATTGAGGTCCAGGAGAATTGTTGCTGGTCCAGATTTCTCTTTGTTGAAGTCTTATGGTTTATGGTTCAAGAGTTGTGTTGCACTAGTTTTGTTGAAGTTGGTTTTAGAATTTGGAAGTATTAAGATTAATTGATGTATGTGTTTTACACTAGTGTGGCTAATCGTGTGTCAAGCACTACTTTCAAAGTTAATGAAGCGTGTGTTTGGGTCACCCTCATTCAAATTCCACCCTAGGATGTTTGACACCGACCTAATTTGAATTTGAAGTTGAATGGCTGACTTTGTATCTTTTCAAAGTTGGAGATACTATAAATACAGGATGTGCTAGCGATGAAAATTATACATAAGAAAAGAAGGAAGATAATTGAAAGAGTAGACACAACTTTGATGCTATTCTGAAAGTGTGTGAGTTAAGTGTGTGGTTGTTCAGTGCGAAGCTTAACACCAAGTTTCCTGATGCGGTGAGGAGAAGGCTAACTCTATCATTCATGTGAGTTGATTAGTGATTGTGGTGGAATCTTCATTGCATTGGGATTGTTGTCTCTCTGTAACAAGACTTCTTTGTATCACTGTGGTAGTGAGCCCTCCAGCTTGTAGCCCTATGGATAGTGAGTTCAGATAGTGAGTCCTTATTTTAGGTAGTGAGTCTTATTTCAGGGAGTGAGCCTTATCTCAGGAAGTGAGCCTTTTCTAATTAGTTTTGATATTCTCTATAGTGTGAGTTAATCCTCACCGTGGTTTTTCCCTCATTGGGCTTTCCACGTAAATCTGGTGTTATTGTGTTTGTGCATTTGCATTTGATGGTTAATCACTTAATTAGTTTATGTGTTAGTTTTGGTAATTGAATTTAAGGTTATAATTTGTGACAACTGATTCACCCCCTCTCTCAGTTGTCCTATCTAACAATTGGTATTAGAGATTGGTTCCTTGGTGAAGAGATTAACCGCCTAAGGAAGGTTCTAAAAAAATGGTCTTTGATTATTCAAGGTTTGATGGAACGAATTATGGTATCTAGAAAGTATTGATGGAAGAATATCTAGAGTATTGCAGATTTGATGTAGAGAAAGATTACAAGAATCCCTACACTCCTCTTGCAAATGGTTTGAGTACACCTGAACAAATTAAAGCACGTGAAGTGAATAACAAGGAAAAGCTCATCTTGAATAAAAGTTTGGTACATTATGAGTTGATTAAGGTTCAAAATTTAAAGACAACTAAGGAAGTTTGGGATGCTTTAGAAAGAGCGTGCGATGGTGATGAAAGGGTAAAAGAGGAAAAAATATAGAATTTGGAAAAATAGTTTGATATTCTACATATGTTCGAAGATGAGAATGTTAAAACCTATGTACAGAGATTGGATGAAGCAGTGGCTGGAATGTGATCCCTTAGTGCCACTATAGATGAAACTAGAATTGTAAAGAAGATTCTCAAAACTCTTCCTGATGCTTACAGTGAAAAGGTGAGTGTTATTGATCAAATTATAGATTACAAGACTTGCACTAAGGATCTATTGTTAGGATTTTTCACATCATATGAAATGAGGAAGCCAAATCTAAGAATTGGAGGAAAAACAAAAATTGCTTTTAAAGCTACAAAAACTGAAGATTCAGATGAATATGACTTTGAAGAAATCAAGGCTAACTTTGTAAGAAAACTAAGAAAAGGCTTGGTAAGTATGAAGGAAATTTTCCCTTTAATTGATTTCATTGTGGAGAAATTGGTCACTATGCTGCAAAGTGTCTGGAAAGAGCTAAAAAGAATAAACAAAGATATGAGAAAGAAAGGAAAGGAAAGAAGATTAATAGAGCTTACTTTGTTAATGAGAATGCTAGTATTTCAAATGAAGATTCATAATATGAAGATCTAGATGGAAATGAATGCTTTTTCTTTGTGATTAAAGATGAACCTACTTCTACTAATTCAAAAAGACAATCAAAGGAAATTCGTCTAGAGAAGGAGAAAGAGAAGGAGAAGGAGAAAAATGAAGGTACAATTATATTTTCCCTACATGCTAAACAAGAAAATATTTTTTGGATAGTTGATAGTGGTCATTCACATCACATGACTGGTGACAAGACTAATTTTGTGAAACTTGAAAAATATGATGGAGTTATGTTTGGAGATGATACTGATGCTAAAATTTGTGGGGTAGGTTCAGTAAGTTTTGATGGCAAGCATCATGCTGACGATGTCTACTATGTTAAGGGTTTAAGGCATAATCTATTGAGCATTGGTCAAATGTGTAGAAAGGGATATGATCTTGTGTTTAAGGATGAGAAGTGTGAGATCCAGAAAGGATCCAAAACATTGATTTCTACAAGAAAGAAATATGAACGGAATATTTATCAACTTAAAGGTGTTGATGGACAATGTTTTATGACTGCGATAAATGATAGCTAGTTATGGCATAGGAGAATGTGTCACATGAATTTTGATAGCTTGGAAAGGATTAGTACTATTCAATCTGTGAGAGATCTACCAAGAATTACAAAGCCTGTAAATACTATTTGCAGGAATTGCCAGTTTGGGAAGCAAACAAGAAATCATTATAGATTAAGAGAACAATCTACTAATGGATTGTTGGATTTGGTTCATACAGATATTTGTGGCCCCATGAGAGTGAAAATTCTACTTGGTGAAAGGTACTTTATGCTTTTAATTGATGATTATTCTAGATATACTTGGGTTACATTTTTAAGAGAAAAATCAAAAGCTTTAGATAGATTCAAAGCATCAAGGCTATGGTTGAAAATGAAGTGAATTTGAAGATAAAATTCTTGAGATCTGACATAGGTGGTGAATTCACCTCCCATGAGTTCAATATGTTTTGTGAAGTGTATGGAATAAAGAGACAGTTATTTGGTCTGAGAACTCCTCAACAAAATGGAGTTGTTGAAAGGAAAAACATAACAGTTCAAGAAGTTGCTAGGTCAATGATCGTTGAAGCCAAATTATTGGAAGTTTATTGGAAAGAGGCTATTGACACTCCTATGTATGTATTCAATCAAGTTCAATCAAGAGAAAATAGTACAAAGACTCCCTATGAGCTATGACATGGAAGAATTTTGACAGTTAAATATTTCAAGGTATTCAAAAGAAAATGCTATATGAAAAGAGATGAGGAAATATTGGGAAAGTTTGATGCAAGAAGTGATGAAGGAATATTTCTTGGTTACTCTAATAAAAGAAAGGCATATATATGTTTCAACAAAAGATTGAGGAATATTTTGGAGAGCTTGAATGTAAAGGTTGATGAAACAGTAAAGAATTCTATTGATATTGATGGATATGTGTTTGATGAATAGGACTATGGAAGGATTGAAGAAATTGTGCAAGGATTGAAGAAATTGTAGAAGAACAAGATAGAGATGAGGAGAAAGAGTAGAATGAAAGAGAAGACAATTCTCTGGTAATGTCCCCTAGAACACTGAAATATGTACAGATAAATCATTCAGAAAGTCAGATTATTAGAGACAAGACAAAAGGTGTGTTGACTAGAAGCAAATTTTTTGCTGAAGTAAATTTGTGCTTATTCTTTGAAATTGAGTCGAAGTTAGTAAGGGAAGCATGTGAGGATGAAAACTAGAAGAAATCATTAAAAGAAGAACTTTTGTAGATTGAAAATAATCAAACTTGGGAATTGGTCCTAAGACCGACAAACAAAAATATCATTGGATCAAAATGGGTATTCATAAACAAGCTGAATGAGGATGGGAAAGTTGTCAGAAACAAAGCAAGGCTTGTGTGTAAAGGTTACTCACAAGTGGAAGGTATATATTTTTAGGAGAATTTTTTCCCGGTAGCAAGAATGGAAGCTATAAGGATGTTCTTGGAATTAGTTGCTTATAAATATTTCAAAGTCTATTAGATGGATGTCAAGTCAGCATTTCTAAATGGTGAACTAGATGAAGAAGTTTACATGGAACAACCAGAAGGATTTCAATTAATAGATCAACCTGATATGGTGTGCAGATTGAAAAAAGCTTTATATGGACTGAAGCAAGCTCCTAGAGCCTGGTATGCAAGGTTAGACAAGTATTTAAATCAGCAAGGATTTAACAAAGGTACGATGAAAACTAATTTGTATTTGAAGACTGAAAATGATAAAATATTGATTGTAGTTGTATATGTTGATGACATTATCCTTGGAGGAAATGAAAAGATGTGCAAGATGTTTGTAGAAGAAATGCAGAAAGAATTTGAAATGTCTATGTTTGGTGAGATGAATTTCTTTCTTGGGCTACAAATTAATCAAATAGATAAAGGAATTTTCATTTCACAATCTAAGTATGTGAGAGAAATGTTGAGAAAATTTTGGATGGACGTTTCCAAACCAGTAAGTACTCCTATGGTAATTGGATGCAAGTTGGGAAAAGATGATGATTCACCTAAGACTAATCAGAGCAACTATAGATCTATGATTAGTGGACTACTGTATTTAACTTCTACTAGACCAAATATTATGCACGTGGTTTGTCTTGTAGCTAGATTTCAAAAAGATCTGAAGGAAACACATGTTACTGTAGTTAAAAGAATATTCATATATTTGAAAGGCACTCTAGATTATGGATTATGGTATCCTAAAGATACTAATTTTACACTCAGTGCTTATATAGATACATATTGGGCTAGAAGTATAGATGACAACAAGAGTACAAGCGGTGGTTCATTCTTTCTTGGATGTAGATTGGTGGCATGGTTAAGTAAAAAGAAAGATTCAATCTCTTTTTCTACTATTGAAGCTGAGTATATTGCTACTACATCGTGTTGCACACAAGTTTTATGGATGAAACATACATTGAAAGATATCATAGTGCTACATGATGATCCTATTCCTATATTTTGTGATAACACAAGTGTAATTAACATTTCAAAGAGTCTTGTGCTACACTTGAGAATGAAGCATATATCTATCAAGTATCATTTCTTAAGAGAGAAGGTCTGTTGGACTTGCCGTTGCACCAAAAGATCGACTTGTCAATGCCTGATACAAGCTTCGGTTAAGAACCACAGGAGGCAGTTATACCATGTCACAAACCTAAGCACTAGTGTTGCAAGGAAGAACAAGGGTCACACCTTGCAACAATCCCCCCTAGCACAAGCGAGCGGTTTGAACTTGTGACCAGCTCTAATACCAATTTTTGGACTTGCCATTGCACCAATGGATCGACCTGTCAATGCCTGATACAAGCTTCAGTTAAGAACCATAGGAGGCAGCTAGACCATGTCACAAACCCAAGCACTAGTGCTGAAAGGAAGACCAAGGGTCACACCTTGCAACAAGGTCATGGAGAATGAAGTCAAGATTGAGTATGTTTCGACAAAATATCATATTGTAGATATATTTACAAAGGATCTTCCTAAAGATACTTTTTTGGATTGTTGGGATAAGTTAGGGGTTATTTCCCCTCCTTTTACAAACTAAGATGCATTTGGAGATGTATCAGTCTCGTGGATTCATAGTTCTATCTCTTTGGATTAATTTTTTTTGGTGGCTACCCCTCAGGGGGAGCAGGCAGATTTTCTAACTGTTGAGTATTCTATTTTCATGTCAAAGGAAGTTTCAATGGACATATCTTTTTCATTTTCCATTGATGTCAAAGGGGGAGAGAGAGCATGTGAAAAAAGGGGGAAACGAAAAAAGGAGAGAGCATGTGAAAAATAAACTTAATATGAGGATGATGATCTTCTAGAAGGGGAGAAGCAGAAATAAAAATCTTGAGAAGTATTTTCAAAATAGGTATGGTGTCTTTGATGGTTTTTCACATCATGTGTTTCCATCAATGACAAAGGGGGAGATTGTTGCACGAATGGAAGAAGAATGAAGTGTTGTCATTGATGTCAACCGGTCAACTAGTTATCTACTAGTTGTTGTTGATTGTACATGTTGAGGATATTGAGAAAATTGTATTAAAAGAAGGTTGTTGGTTCCAGTGCTTGTGAACTATGTTTTTCTGTATGTTGATTGAGGTCCAAGAGAATTGTTGCTAGTCCATATTTCTCTTTGTTGAAGTCTTATGGTGCATGGTTAAAGAGTTGTGTTGCCCTGGTTTTGTTGAGTTGGTTTTGGCATTTGGAAGTATTTAGCTTAATTGATCTATGTGTTTTACACTGGTGTGGCCGACTGTGTGTCAAGCACTACTTTCAAATTTGATGAAGTGTGTTGGATCTATTATGGATCTCGATGAAGAGTATGTTTGGGTCACCCTCATTCTAATTCCACCCTAGGATGTTTGGCGCTGACCTAATTTGAATTTGAAGTTGGATGGTTGAATTTGTATCTTTTCAAACTTGGAGACAGTATAAATACAAGATGTGCTAGCAATGAAAATTGTACATAAGAAAAGAAGGAAAATAAGTGAAAGAGTAGATGCAACTTTGATGTTATTCTTAAAGTGTGTGAGTTAAGTGTGTGGTTGTTCAGTGTGAAGTTTAACGTCGATTTTCCAGATGCAATGAGCAAAAGGATAACTCTATATCATTCATACGAGTTGATCAATGATTGTGGTGGAATATTCATTGCATTTGGATTGTTGTCTCTCTGTAACAAGTCTTCTTTGAATTCTTTGTATCTCTATGGTAGTGAGCCCTCTAGGTTGTAGCCTTGTGGATAGTGAGTCTGAACAGTGAGCCCTTATTTCAATCAGCGAGCCTTATCTTAGGTAGTGAGCCTTTTGTAATCAGTTTTGATATTCTTTATAGTGTGAGTTAATCCTCACTATGGTTTTTCCCTCATTGATTTTTCCATGTAAATCTAGTGTTATTGTGTTTGTGCACTTGCATTTGATGGTTAATCACTTAATCAGTTTATGTGTTAGTTCTGGTAATTGAATTTAAGGTTATAATTTGTGACAATTGATTCACCCCCCCTCTTAGTTGTCCTATCCAACAAAGAGAAGTCCATGGAGGTGCACATGTAACAAAGAGAGAAATAGATAAAGAATTATGTTGAGAAAATAACTTTACTGTTTGTTGAGGAAATGAGCCTCACAAAGAAACAAGTAGAGAAAGCTAAAGAAGGTTCATCCAATGTTAGGAGATTTGGTAGAACATCTACCCCCTCTTCGGTTTCCCCCAAGTCCTCTAGGAATTTTCCCTCTGCTAGTGGAACTAAGAGAAAGGATCCAACTAGTGCTCTAACAAAACAATAGAGTGTACTAGTGTAGTGTAGAAAATTGTATCCCTTTACATTTTCACACTTGTTTGGGACCTCCTAGTTAAATTGGACTTAATTGTTCCTTATTTTGGTGTTGTAAAGGATACCTATTTACACTTTCACACTTATTTAGGGATCCTTTTAATTGAGCCTAATTTTCCTTAAGTGGCCCCTTAACTCATTTACTAAGTCTATTTTAATTACATTTTCCAAAGAGGAAACCCGACATTCATTAATGCCTTAACATAACGCTTTGCCTTGAGCAATGTGTATCCTTGGTTTGGGGACCTAGGACCCATTCGCCCATGGGTGAATGGGTCCTCCCTTAGACCTATTTTTCTTTCTTTTCATTTTGGTGAACCCAACATTTTGATCATTGTAACATTGCTGACTTTGGAGTCCATTTTCACCCTAGATCTAGATCTTGCATTAATTTTAATTGAATTGAATCTCATTTAGAGTTGTTTAACTCGCATTAGTTTGCATCTCATTTATGGTTTTAAGATTACATTTTTTGAATTCTTTAAAACTAAAAAATACAAAAGAATCAGTCATTTTGTAAAGCATTTACATAACATTGCATCATCATTCATTTAAATTTGAAAATTGAATCAAAATTGTACATCAAATTGGGTCTCCTAGTTTTTCATTTAGTCATATTTTGCATTTGTATTCAAGCTTCAT
>VDFB02035442.1:0-24169 GCA_007258455.2 Sequoia sempervirens | reverse complement strand
CATGTGGCTACCATGGAGGGGAGTGCCTACGTAGATTAGGATTGAAAGTGAACCTCACCTCAAGCATGTCATCATTGAATATGATTGTCCCAATGAGGTAGCCTATTTTGAAACCGAGATAGGGGTTTATAAGAGAGATGAAATCTTAACCTTCTTGGTTCTTCATTCTAAATATTTGTCAACACAAAAGTCCCCTAATCCCATGATTGATGAAAATCAACAGGCACTGATCGAGAAGCTGCAATAGGATTAGATAGTCTTGGGGGAAGATATTGATCTGCAGAGTCTTCTACTCCCCAATTGGTGCATGGTGCACTACCAAAATTATTCTGAATTGACCTGCCAACCCTGCATCACCATTTGAAATCATGTTTCCCAATCTCAGGAAGCTAGCCTAAGTCATATTGAGACCGTTTTAGATCTCTTCTCATTCGAAGCCAAAGATGCATTAATGTTAACCAGGGATAAGATACTTTCAAAGGAAGTTCCTTCTCAAATTCAACTTGCCTCAGTCACATTTCCAAATCAGCATATTTATGAGGAACAACCCCAAGGTTTGCTCGATATCCCTGCACTCATAAATATACCAAAAGCCAAGGGATTAATCAAAGATGTAAGTGACTGCCAGAAGGATAGCCACAAATTATATGATATATCTTTCCAGGAATTAGAAATTACACCTGAAGAGCCAGTTGAACACCCCTTCCCAATATTTGATGCAAAAGATCAAGAGTCCCCACCTATGGTTCATCTTATCCAAACACCCATAATAACCTCCAAAGGATCAACCCTAACTCATGAGTAGTTATGGACCCTCATGTTTGATGGATCCAATTCCAAAATAGGCTGTGGTGTTGGGATTGATTTAAATAGCCCGAAAGGGAAAAATTTCTTTGCTTCTTACAGGTTGTAGTTTGGATGCACTAACAACGTAGCAGAATATGAAGCTTTAGCTCGGGGGTTGATGTTCGCACATAAGAAGAAAGTTACTACTTTGATGGTTAAAGGAGATTCAAAAATAGTTATCAAGCAAGTGCACAGCCAATACACATGTCATAATAAAAGGCTTTCAGCTTATAGAAATCAGGTATGGAACCTGATTGAAGACTTCGATGCTTTCAGAATTAGCTTAATCCCTAGAGAGGAGAATCAAATAGCTGATTCATTATCCATTGCTCCAAGTACCCTAGAACCCATGCAAGGCTCCAAGCTTAAGAGATTCTTCGTAGAACTAATTTCCACCCCAGCTATTCCTAATAACATCAAGAACTTTCAGGTTTTTGAGGATGATCAACATATCCTTGATTTTCTAGCAAGCTCAGATGTTTTTGAGGGGCAGATCATTGATGAGTCCAACATGGATCAAGGAGACTGGAACCCTGAAGATTGTGACATAGAGGGGGTCCTCAATTTAAAAGGTAATAGTATTCCCAAGGGAATGGTGGCCTTAGAAATATTTTTTGATTCAAACCCAAGGGCTTGAGAGAAGATATCAGCTGAAGATAAAGGAGGTGAATATGAGACTATTAACTTAGTTGATTCTGGCCCTGAAAGAAATGTCTACATAGGAAAAACCTGCCCTGAAGAAATTAGAAAAGATATAATGAGGGCACTAAAGAAGGATATTGTTGCAATAGCCCAGGGATATGAAGATATGAAGATATTTGATGCCTCTGTTATTACTCATCCTATTCCTTTGAAGCCTAAAGCTAAGCCATTTCGGCAGAGGCAACGGCCTGTGAATGCCCTGATTGAACCACTGATATTCAAGGAAGTTCAAAAATTTCTTTTTGCAAGAATTATCTTCCCTATGTGACATTCAACATGCGTAGCTAACTTAGTTTCAGTCCATAAGAAAAATGGGGAGATCAGGCTATGTGTAGACTTTAGAAATCTGAATAGAGCTTCAGAAAAAGACAACTACCCACTCCCTTCTCTAGGCGAAGTCTTGCAAACTATCAATGGATCTCAGATGATATCATTCCTAGATGGTTATTTTGGATACAATCAAGTGATGGTTAACTGTGAATACAGGATTAAGACAACCTTCACTACTAAATGGGAAACATTCACTTATAGAAGGATGATGTTCGGTTAGTTAAACGCTGGAGCAACCTTTCAGCATGCCATGGGCATAGCATTCAAAGATCTGATTGGAAAATGCATTATTGTTTACATGGATGATCTGATAGTATTCTCTAAAGATAGACTAAATCATGTTGTAGACTTGTCTAAGGTTCTTGAGAGGTGTATCTAGTATGGCGTCTCCCTGAATCCCAAAAAGTGTGTGTTCAGGGTTTCTGAAGGGAAGCTCTTGGGACACATAATCTCAGAAAGGGGAATATCGATCGATCTAGACTGAGTTGAGTCCATTCTCAAGATAACCAAGCTAGGAAGCAAGAAGGAGATGAGATCTTTCTTTGGAAAGATCAACTTTGTGAGAAAATTTGTCACGGGTTTTGCAGAAATTGTAAAACCATTGAATTAAATGATGAAGAAAGAGGCCAAAGTAGAATGGAGTGATGAGGCAAAGGCCACATTTTCACAGGTCAAGCGATCCATTTCGGAAGCGCTAGTCCTTACCAGCCCTGACTACTTGAATCCATTCTACATTTATTCCTTTGCTTCTGAACATTCTTGTGCAGCCATCCTAACTCAACAAAGAGAAGAGGCAGAGGAGAGGCCAATCGCCTTCATGAGTTATCCATTCAAGAATGCTGAAATCAAATACCCACCTCTTGAAAAACAAGCTTTTGCGCTGGTTACAGCTATCAAGAAGTTCAGGCACTACATTCTCCGAAGTCAAATTATTGTTGTAGTTCTTGATGCTGTTGTGAAGTCTCTACTTATGCAGAGCAAGTTGGGAGAATGAAGAGGAAATGGATGGCCATTTCGCAGGAGTTTGATCTAGAGATATGCCCTATGAAAATTTTCTGAGGTACAGGCCTATCTAAATCCATAGTGAATGTTGGTGACAACATTATTTTCCAACAATATACAACTCAGTCATTTTCCAATGACCCTTGGTATGCTGATATCATTTATTTCATGCTCAATAATTGATGCCCATAAGGAATGAATACAACTCAGAGGAGAGCACTGGGAATGAAGAGCTCTCATTATATGATCAAAGGAGGATTTCTATACAGGAAGAATTTAGAGGGAGTGTACCTTCGATGCCTTGATCAATAAGAGGCTAAGCATGTAATTGTTGAATTCCATGGGAAACATGGCATGGGTCACAGTTCTGCAGACTCATTAGCGCATGAGATCCTCAGATCTAGTTATTACTGGTCGTATATGTTCAAAGATGCCCATCAGCATGTAAGAACATGTCACATATGCCAAATTTCTACATCAAAAGAATGCCACCCAGCCATGCCATTGCAACCTGTTTACGAGGTAAGACCATTTTCCCAATGGGCATTGGATTTTATTGGGGTAATTAACCCAAATTCTTTTGCAGGACATAAGTTTATTTTGACTGCCATCGATTAATGCACAAGATGGACATAGGCTATACCTTGCAAGAATATTACAACAAAGGTAGTGATCAAGTTCCTCACTGAATGCATCACAACTAGGTTTGGAGTACCCTTCGCATTGGTATGTGACAATGGCTCCTCCTTTTCTTCTACTGAGTTCATTTCATGGGAATATGATCACAAAATTGTTTTAAAGTATTTTACAAACTATTACCCATAAGGAAATGGAGTTGCAAAGTCAACAAATAAGAATCTCTTAGGGGTAATTAAAAAATTGTTAGAGAACAACCCTAGGGACTGGCACACCCAGCTAAGATTTGCGTTATGGGAAGATAGGACTAGGATCAAGGCTACTTTAAAGACTTCACCATTTAAACTAGTGTATGGACAAGAGCCTGTTTTCCCTATTCACTTGCAAATACCTGTCCTTGAGTTCATGTAGAAATTCTACTTCAGTGATGATAAAATAGAAGTAAGATTAGCTGACTTGTTGAAATTAGAAGAATAGAGGGATGTCGCCTTGCAAAAATTCTTTAGACACTAGGTTGTTGTCAAACGTTGGTTTGGCAAAAGAGCCAAAATCAAGGCTTTCAAAATCTATGACCTTGTGCTACTATGGGATAAAGCTAGTTGAAAGAAGGGCAATCACTAGAAATTTGATAAACTCTGGTTAGGTCCTTATCAAGTTGTAGAGATCCTAGGAGAAAATTCTTTCTAGCTGAGCAGTTTAATGGGAGAACTTGTTCCATTTCCTATCAATGGATAGTTTCTAAACACTATTTTGAGTCATGAAGGTGGTATTGCTGGGTGGTGCATTTGTGTAACTAATTTCATGCTTCTCCCGTAAACAATCTCTTTATGTAAATAATCTTTGTTCTCTATGTAATAGTTTGAGTTGTTCTTTATGTAAATAATTTGTTGTTTTGCTTGTAAATAGTTTTGCTGCTTGTTCGTTTGTTCTTTCTTTCATTCTGTTCGTTCCCTTTGTTGTTGGGTTTCTTTCTTGTTTGTTCTTTAGGGTTTTCTCTGTTCTTTCCATCTTTAAATAGTGGGTTATTATCTAAGGTATACTTTGGTTATTAGGAGAGAGGTGGTTTAGATATTTTTAGGTTTTTTGATTGGGTGATTTTGTCCTAAATTCGTTGTTTTATGCCCATTATCAATAAGAGTTATGGAAAGTCTTGAAAACAAGGTGCAAAGTAAATAACCTTTGCATAGCTAGTTTCTAAACCCGCCACAAATCATCAAGATCATCTCCTTTGGTAATGGTATATTTGTCTTAGGACGATATTGTTGTAAGATTTGAATGAAAAATTTGATTCCCCAGATGCTGTTATGAGGTCCATGGTAGTTTTCAACCCATAACAGATGTTAAACATCTAACATATTCAGAAAAATTGAATGAGATATTTGAAATTCCAAGAGAAAAAGCAAAAAAAAAGAACTATCTAAGAGAAAAAGAAGACTCACAAGAATGGTGATTCCCAGATCTCTGCAACGGGCTATGGATGCCCGACTAGTAGTAGAGCAATGCTGTGAGAAACTAGAGGTATCTTCGCTGGCCATGGACGCCCCGACTAGCAGTGCAACAATGACCCTCGTGATATCATTGTACGACAGCCTAAAAGGGAATCAACTCATATAGTTCAAATCTTGCACATTGTTGTTCAAAAGACAAGGAAAACTTTATAAAAGAGTGATGCACCATCAAGCACACAAATAGATTAGGGGTGGCCACTATTGATTTACATTTTGAGATTCTAGCTCAACCTTGGTTGTTAGAACTAACCCAACTAGAGTTGTGATATTCATAAACCAAGAGTTCTGGGTAGCTGAATACTTTAGTTTCTTTAAAATGGTTCAACCATTTCCCTAGCCAAGTCACCATTTGTTATGCCTTGCATAACCCCCCTCCCAATTTTATTCTGGAACAAAATGGGTCCTCCTTTTCTTTTTGGTTTCATTGCCTCTGTTATTTGCTTTGACCTTTGGAATTCTTTTGTTTCCCGGTCTTTTCTTTCAAATCACAATACACTCACAAATGAGTTGGGTTTCTTTTTGTCAAAATTGAAGGCATGATGAACAATAGTGGATTTTATATAATTTTGGAACTAAAAGAGGCATTTATTTTGTAGGATTGAATTATTCATCTGAAGATATCTCTCAAGGAAGTCAACTGGAAAGCATGCCTCAATCCCATTCAACATAAAACTCCTCAAGAAGAAAGTCACTGAGACCTTTCAGATGTCTTGCCGACTGGCAGTTTGGTTCTGTTTGTTTGAAATTATAAGGGTCGCCGAGACATTTCAGTCGCTATGAGTTTTTGTGAGTCCCGCTGATCGGACTGATGTCTCGGCGAAAGGGGGTTTGCATCGCTGAGAAGTCTAGCTGACAGGCTAGGAGTCTCCCCAAAATGGTTCGAGCTTAACCCGTTGAAGGTCTTGTTAAAAGGTTATTCCTTCAGCATAAGGTCTCTCTGATGGTTGTTGGTCTCAGCAAAGGATGATAGTGTCAGCATGAAGTCTCACAAATAGGGTGGACTCTTGGCGAAATGGAACGGCATCGGGGAGAAGATTTGTCTTTAGCAAAAGGCCTCACCGACCAAGGAAAGTCTTGTTGAAATGAAGTTTGAGCTCAAGAAGAATTGTGGCTTCGGTGAAAGGTCTGGCCAAAGTGGAAAAGTCTCGCCAAAAGGGAGAATCCCTTTTGGTGTAATATTTGGAGCTCGGTGAAAGGTCTCATTGACATGGAATGGTGGTCTCAGATGGATGTCTCAGTGAGCAGGTTATGCCTTCAGCACAAGGTCTTCCCGACTAGGGTGAGGTCTTAGAAAAAGGAGATGTAATCATGTAGATGCCTTGTTGACTTGCTAGGGTCTCACTAATATGTTTTGTGCCCTTAGTGTAGCCTGTTGAGCTCGATATAGTTCTCAGTGACCTGAGGGGAGTCTTGCCGATAGCGACGAGCTAGCCAATGGAAAGGATATCGATATGACTCTTAGCTCCCGCTATGACCTCCTACCAATTGGAAGATTTCTTGCCAAGTGCGAATGTTTTACCAATGGAGCCACGTAGTAGTATAACCCTTGAAAGTTGCAATGACCTCTGGCCGATAATGATTGTCTTGTCGATGGTTTTTGTGATATCGATATAGCTTGTGCAGCTCGACATGAGGTCTCGTCGACAATCATATGTTACTCTGATAGCTGCTAAGAGAGGTATAATCGCATCTGGGAGACACGGATAGTGTCTCACCAACATGTGATTTTGTTCGAATGACCTTTTGACTACCTGGGAATATTACATGGAGTGTGTTCGCTGAATTAGAGGGAACTAAAGGTGAACCATTGACTAATTGACTACCTCTATGAAGAAAACCAACAAAATGCAACGGGTGTGGATCTGCTCTGTGAATGAACCAATGGATCATCTCAGGAATGATGGTGTTCGGATCTGGATAGAAAATATGATGCTACTTCCATAAGAGGCCAACTTCTAGAATGATCATGAGCACAAGGAAGTCGAAAGAAAGAAGTCGTCAGTCTCAGGGACAGCTGTGAGGTCTTCTGGCAAAAGGCAGATCGGTATTAATGGCAATGCTTTAGAGCATTCAAAGCATCCCTTCAAGGAAGTTCAAAGATGGAAATGGAGACCAGAAGTAAATTCTATAGATCTAAAAGATCAGAAGTTTTCTCCTGAGGACAATCCTTCACCAACATGGACAGTAGGGATACACATTTAATGCAGAATCAACTTTATCCAAAAGATCTGAGGGCTGATCCTTTTGAAGTGAGATATTTTAAAAACCCTAAAATAGGGATTGACTTTCTTTTTTGGCATGTTCTGTATACATGGTATTTTTGCCTCTTTGTAAAAGGTATAAGTTTTAGAATACAAAAAAAGAGAGGGAGAAGAGTTTAAAAGTATGACAGATAGATTTTCAGAAACTAGTAGTAGTAGAGAAAGTTAAGAATAACAGTAGAGTAGTAATTAGATTCAGCGTAGGCAGTAATGTATCTTTCAAGATCTCTTAGTATAGATGAAAACAAGCTAAAGACATAGGATTTCTATACACTGCCGATTGTGCCATATTTGTAAATTTTGCTTATCTGTTTCACTAACAGTAGAAGCAACCAGATTTAAATCTACTTCATATTGTGTTCCAGAATGGTATTTATCTTGAGTTAATCATTTGATTTGAGAAAGTTTCAAGGAATGAAGTCTTATTTTATGTTTTCTTTAAGTGGTAACTTCCAATCTGTTGTTGAAATCAACACCGTGAATGAATGAAACTGTGTGTTAATCACAAGTTGATTTTGTTCTGCAGTTTTAGTTCACAATTCCTTGAACGGTAACAAGTCTAGTTAAGTAGGATGAATTAACATTCTTTTATGTTCCAAAGCTTTGATCTATCTTTTCTATTTCTTTAAAAACCCTAGTTAAAGTAGGTTTAAGTTTATGTTTGATCTTAAAACAATCCTGGAGCTCAACACCAGTAGGCCCCTTGAACATTATAGTTCACATCAACCATTGAGTGAAGTCAGCACAGTCGAGAACCAATTACGAAGACCTTGGGAGCTAAGATATCCATGTGTTATCTTTCTCTTTCAGGAGAGCAGAATAGTGATATTTCATTTAACTGTTGTTGTGCTTGTCAGAACCATCAACACCCTGTTGGTAAGTTGATGTACCAATAAAAGGCCTCTTCTCCCAAGGAATAAGGGAAGAGTCTGAAAGCCACAACCTTGTGATTGATTTGCATATCTTTCAATGTTGGTTGAAATATTTTAATACGTTCTTCTGCCATCCTCTGTAGATCTCAAGGATGAAACTTCATGCAAAATCCTTTTAGGTTCTTTGGCATGTCATGTTAATTGTTGAAGGACAACAAAGAAGGATTATTACCCAGCCAAGCCATGAGGGGAGGCCAAGGTGGTACTTGCTATGCAATAGTAACTTGGGGTTGTGCAAAGGCAAGAACAGTTGAGGTTGCGCCTTGGACTTGAAGGGAAGGGATAGGGGTAGTGCCCTAGCTATGGGAAGTGAACAACTGGAAAGTAGTTTAGGATGATTGAATGGAGGAAGTGGATGTGGTAATGGAGGGATGAGTGTGGTGCGGGGGAATGGAGGAAGGAGGTGAGGACAGAGGTGAAGTGGATGGAGCAGATGAAGATGATGAAGTGGCTTCCCCTCTTTTGGTTCTCTTAGCCTTGGTAGGGGGTTGTACTTCTTTAAATTCCCCTTTGTTTGGTGTGGATCTTAGAACTCTATAAAATCTTTTAGAGGAGAATGAACTGATTCAATCCAGCTTAACAAAAGGAATATACCCTCCTTCTAGAACTAGTTTTTTTTATGGATGTTTTTGCACCTCTCAACATAGGCAACACACAAGTGCATTGCCTCTCTTGAAAGACAACTTCCTACAAGCAAGTTGCAGAAAATTCTCCCAAGCTCTCTTAGGTGTCAGGTCATGACAATGCTTGGAATGTCTCAGTTGGTTCATGTGATTTGCTAGTAATCATAGGGCAGCCTTACATATGTTAATTTGGAGGGGAATTGAATACTTATATGGATTTATTGAGATGCCAGAGTTGATGTGCAATTGCTACAAGTTCAAAACAATAGTCTAAAACTCCACTTTTATCCTTAGATTTCGCTTTACAATGATTACTGAAATTTTCCTAAATTAATATTTTAAAGAAAATTCAAAAGCGAAGAGGAAAGAGGAAGTTCCTAGACTTGAAACTACCAATTAACAGTGATAATGAATGATGCTATAGTGAATAGCCTTCCTGAAACTAAGTTCCACTTAATCAAATAAGCTAATAGTCTCATGAAACTAGTGTTATCTTCTAAGGTCTGCAGATTTTCAACTATTCATTCACCATGAAACATGAATAAAGGATGAAATTTAAGTGCAACAATGAATCTATGATCAAACTAGCTTTACACTACTATTATCATCAATAAACAACAAAATGCATGAACAACGAAAGGCGTCAACACAATATAATTCTTCAACATCAATGGACAACATTTACTAATTTACTAAAACATGCAAAACACATAGAAAAACAAAGTAAATCTATTCAAATATATTAACCATGAGGAGATGAATCATGAAACATGAAGGAAACTCAGGAGTCCACCAAAATAAATGAATTTCTATTAGAATTTCAGCAGCATGTCCTTACAACAACTCAACTCTCTCTTTGAAAATGAGAGGATACACCCTATTTATAGCTTTTAGAAAGAAAAATGAAAGGCGAAGATTTAATCTCATTGTGTGGCCAAGATTCACTACAAATTAGGGTTTCACCTACCCTCAATATTTTACAATTTAAAATTACATCTCTTGTCTTATCCCTGTTTTGTCCTCTAGTACCTAGCATTGTAACACTTTTGTCTTCTAGCTTATTGCCCTTTTGTTGCAGGTACACAGTGAAAAACTCATTATCAATAATACATTTCCCTTCAATCTTCTTCACGATGGTGTACCCTACAAACTTGTCTATCAACGCCTGAAGTTTATTCCACTCTAGAATGTTAGATTGGAGCACTTGGAAGGTCAATTTCTTGGACCTTCCAGTGATCAACTCCCACTTCTTTGTACACTTCAATGTATTCTTGATTATTTTCTCTGATTGGGTGAAGACTCAGGAAGAAAAATCCGTAAAATCCAGCATTAGTGAGTCTGTAGCCTCATTCTCCATCTTCTTATGGAAATAAGGCCTTATCTTTTTTGGGATCTAGCTCAACAACTGACATGTCATAGTCAATCATGAGCTTTAAATATTCCTCACAATCTACCTGATTTTCTTTGACCCACTCTAGTTCAAGCTCTACTTCATGGAGCACTTGCTCCAAGACTTCTCTTCTATGGTCTAGGCCCATTTTCGACATCTCAACAAGCCAATGATCATCCTTTGCCAAGGATAGCTCCTTTTTCCATGTCTTCTCAGGCATTTTGAGGATAGCCTTGAGCTTGGGGTATGTAATCCTATATAATTCAGGGAAGTCAGTACAAAATTTATCTATACCTTCAATCTATTTTTGCACCTCCCAAAACTTATTAGTTGTTCGAAAAGTGCGACCAATTCCCATATCCCCATTGTAGATTACCTAATGGAACTAGTCTTTTGTGGCCTTAGTCGAGTTCTTTCTCCTCTCAAATTTGCTAATGTGATCCTTGGACAGCAACCGTGTCAGGGCTAATGAGGTTGTGGGTAATTCCTCAGTAGAAGACCATTGCTATATATAGGTAGTGAGGTCTACTAGCTATTCTTTCAACTCCTCCTTGGAGGATTGATCCTTGTTCATTTGATGAACGATCATGTTGATGGATCCCTAGAGATGGTTGATCTTTTACTCTGTAGTAGTTATGCCTAGATCAATGGTGGAGATATTATAGCTAACTCCTTCTCCCTTGTCTATTATTAGAGTAGAAATTTGTATTGTCCTCGATCCCAATGCATCCATCGTGATATGGGATTGGACCCTCATCTTTTTCTCCTTCTTCACTCCTGTTTGAGCTCGTGCAAGGATAGCCTCCATCCTTTCTTTGGGATCCATGAGCGAAGGAGTCTTCTTTTGTAGTTGTTTTTCCAACCACTCAGGCATTTGATATCCCTCCTTTGGTGATTCATGATCACCTTCCTCTCTTTGTGTATGTTGGATTTCCTTTTCTTCCAAGCTCGAGACCTCCTGCTCTATTTTCTATTCTTCTTCTTCATTTGATTCACAAATGAATATGGTCCTTTCTTCTTGTGACTCAATAGTAGCTATGTTTTCTTTGGGTTTATCTTCCCGTCCAGATGACTTTTCTTCTTGTTCTTGCCTGAGCTCTGTACAATGTTATGCTTCAGGGCTTCTCTTTGTTTCAACCTCTTCTTAAGGGTTATCTTTATCTTGAGCTTCATCTTTTTTCTTTTCCTCTTCCCCTATGGAAGGAATTTCCTCTACTTGAGTGAGGCCCTCGTCTTGTTCCTTAGTCGGAGGTTCCGTAGATACCTCCATGTCTTCATATATTTCTTTCTTTTCCTTTGAAGATTGCCTCTCAACCTCCTCCCTAACATCCTTGAGTTGTTGGGCCAACTCTTCCTTGAGTTCTTGATCAGAGTATTCTACTATATACTTGGAACTGGTTTCTTCGAAATCTTCCTCTAAGGATTGTGACCCTTCTTCCTCATGTACTACCTCATCTATGACCAATTTTTGATGTTCTTGATGCTCATGTAGTCATCTTTAAATAGATCCTCAGGTTCATCACCTCCCTCCTTGGTTACCTCCCTCTCTTTTCTTTCAAGCTCCTCTGAGATTTTAATTTTCTCCTCCATTTTGGGTGGTTCTATTAGAGGGACAAGGAGACCAACAACAACTTGAGTTAAGGTAGCTTGTACTATAAGATTCATTACCACTCTAGAGAGCTCCATTAGTGAGGTGGAGGCAAGGTGAATTGAGATGTCCACCAAAGGTGGAGAGGAAGCAAGTAATGCTTGAGATGTTGGCAGAGGAGTAATAGCAATGGTAGTAGTGGTGGTAACAAGAGTAGATGTTGCAGGTGGAGACCTTGGTTGTTCAACCTCTTCTTCCTCTCCTTCATCCAAGGGGTTCTCCTAGATCATAGGAATCTCAGAGAATCCACCTAACTTATTTGATTTCTTAGAGATCTCACCCTCTGAGGCCTTCCTCAAATACACCTTCTGTTTTAGTTAGCACTTGGTTACCTCTTTTCTCTTCCTTGATCTAGTTTCCAGAGGAGATTTTGGAGCTTGTTGAGAAATTTTGTTTCAATTAGCACTCAGCTACCTCTTTTCTTTTCTCTTCCTTGATCTAGTTTCAGTTAGTTGAGAAATTTATGAATTAATCCACTACCTTGTTCAGTGCTCCACTAGTTTTGTCAGGATATAAAGGTCGTTGACCTCTTCCTCATTCCAATTAATCAAGGGAAATGGCATGTTGGAAACAACATCGAAACTTGGATCTATGAAAATTTTTTCATCCTCCATAATTTAATCTGGGACTAGGATTAGTTTGACTGTTTTGACGAAATATGTAGTCCTACGCATATAGTGTCTCATGCGTACCTCCTTGTCATCCTGACAGTTGGCCCAAAACTTTTCAACATTGTGCAAGTGGGCATATTCTCTTTTGGCTATCTTCTTTAACTTGCCATGTGGATCCATCCTTGGCCAATAATTGTGGAGACCAAAGTTGTTTTCAATAATTTCCTTTTTAGAATACTTTGCACATTGGGATGCAGGAATAACATACATGCCCTGGCTTGTGTTTGTCACTTAGGAGGGTATGTGCATAGAGAGTTCTAGCAAGATCAAGCTATCATTTGGATACTGGGGAAGCTTGTATGGCCTCTCGGAGAAGCCTTCTATTTGGATATAAGTGAACTTGGGGAACTAGATAAACAAGAATCTAAACTGGTGGATAAGTGCATAGGCACTATGTGTAATTCTCCTCTCAAAGTCCCCTATGAGAAGTCTAATGATGTGTCTAATAAAGGAATCATTCACCCTGCAATAGTCCTTCTTGAAGTTATGGTATTGAAGTTGTGGATGCCTATCATATACTTTTAGTTCTCCCCCCAGAGTTGGGCTCTGTGCTACAAATAGACCCCTATACGGAAAAGGATCAGCCTAAAGATAGACCAAATAGGAGGTCATGTAAAATTAAGAGGTCTTCTTGAATGCTACAAACTACTCATGCAATGTGTTACCGATCATCCTTGGCTAATGGAACTTGGTCTGTCCTTTAATAACTTCTTCTATGAAGTAGAACATCTAGTCTTGAAAGTAGGCCATAGTAGGGATTCCCATGAATCTACTTAACAAAGTCACCAATTCATGGTAGTCTTCATAGAAATCACTCCTGAACAGCTCTTGGGGCACCTTGTTTGCACTGCCCCTCTTATCTTTTAGCCAGTATTGATTGATTAACATCTTGCATTTTAAGGGGTTGACCTTCCATATACTTTCTGCATATTCCTTGGTTGTTTCCTCCATAGGGTCAAAGGTGGGTATGTGGAATGTTCTCCCTATGGACTTGGCAAATAGGTCAGCCAACTCTTTTCCATCATGATCAATGATCCTTTTGGTACTTTATTGATAGGCTTCTTTGCAAGCCATCAGCAGCTCTAGAGCGACAAGAGCGGGCATGAAACTGGATGCCTTGGCCAAACCACTCTTTTTGATCTTCTTTGCACTTTCCGTAGTGGGGTTGATGATGACCCTTTGTTTGAATTCATCTATATTGTTTTTTCATAGGTTTGTGTCTGTAACAATATCCAACTCAGTGGTAACCTTGGAGGTGACCTCCACTCCCTAGAAATTATACTTCATTTGATCTTTGTCTTCCTTCCCCCTTGGTGCTTTGGTCGTATTCTTCCTTTTTTCCTTTTCTATGGATGCCCCTGAAGGTCTTGCAACTAATTCCATAAATCCTACAAGCAAACACGTAGTAAGCATATTAATGTGCAAAATAAGGGGAGCATTAGAAAAATCTTGCAAAATCAATGTTAAACCAAGTAGTTCATCTTTCAAAGATTATAACATTCATCAAAAGTCATCATTCACCTTTTATTGTGGGAATATAGAAAATTGTGGGCTTAGGGATGCGGGTTTCCCTGGGCTAGCAGCTGTTTTAGAGGAGGTAGTAGGAACATGAAGAAGAGGGCATGGTGGCCCACATCCAACCACCTGCATCAACATCTTCACACCATAATGGGGCCCAACAAGGTGTTAGGTCATTTGGACATGTGGGTTTGATCATTCTTGAGGTCTTTGGAAATGATAGCTCAATCATTTTGGCATGCGGGTCTAGAGGTTGCAAGGGTAGGTGGTGGCCTGTCCATTAGGATCCCCTCAATTAGGAGTGACACTAGCAACATGGAAACCTGCAGATGAAATCCCACATTACAGAACCTGCAGGTAGGAAGCGCAGTGTCAATTCAGCTTCAAAGTTCAAGTCCTTTAGAATGGTGCGGGTAGGAATATGCGGGAGATAGTTAGGTGGCAGCCACTTGGAGATGGCAGAGGCAAGACGATGACCTGCAAGGGTTTGTCTGCATTGTCAAGCACACATGGGGCACTAGCATTAGTTTTTTGTTCACAGTTGTCCAGACGATGGTAGAGGGGTCGGGTTCCACATGGAGGATGGTAGGCTAGACTTGATTGTTTGAAAATGGTGAAAATGGGACAGTGGACCACACGCAACCACCCGCAATAAATTTCCCACCTGTAACTTAGCAATTTTAGATTAAGGTTCAAGGAAAAGTTAGCCTCGAGGCCCGTGAAGCGGATGGATAAAGATTATTGACCATTTGGAATGGTGCATGCATGGTGGTGGCGATCCGCAATGAAGGGGCCACAAACAATATACCTAGCTATTTTCATTCTCGAGGCCCAAATGTGAGTGGATTATGCGAAGTCTGCAAGGTGGACGGATGGGACACCATAGTTGTTCATAACAGTGAAAGAGAATATGCGGTCCGCCGATGAAAGTGTGCAATGGTTAGCCTACAAATGGTGTATACTTAGGCATTTGGTCATGTAGGATGGTGACAAGAGATGCAGAGTATGTAACTCGGGATGTGGCAAGTCTTTCACCATTTGGGATGTTCATGGAAACGATAGCGAAGTAGTGACAAAAATGTGCATCAAATAGCCCGCAAAGGGAGGCTTAATGGATTGTTGGATGTCCAACAGGGGTCAAGCGAGACTCGCAAGATAGGATGCCAGGGTCATACAACTGTTGAGAAAAGAAGGGAGGAAGGAGGCCATCTGCGTGCAAAAACCCACACTCGCGGACCCGCAAGGGAATGAGCATCCTACTTGACTTATTATTTTCATTTAGTTCACTGGTGATGGCGAGGAGGTGGCATCTACCCACATGCATGGGCCTGCAAAAGGTGACGATTGATGTTTAAATTTCATTGTTCGGAGAGCCAAGGTAATGGCTGCAGATGACTTGTGGGCCTCAATGGCTTGACAGCCCAGGTCAAGAATGGCGATCGAGGTGGAAAGTTTTGAATGGCCCTAATGGGTTGATTTTTGAAGAGTTTTCAATTTCTAAAACATGGGTTTTATGCAGAAAGAAGTTTTCTAGTTGGTTTCAAGGTTTTTCTCTTCAAGATTTTAACAACTTTACGAAACTCAATGAAAAAAACATGACATGTGTAGTGGCAGAAATCCTACCTGGCAGACTTGATGGGAGGCAATGGAGAATGTTTTGAATTTGTCCTCGAGGCAACGTGAGCATGAAGGTGACAGAGGTAGGAGGAGCTTTGACAAGTTCAGAAGGAATGTTGGTGAAAATGACTTGTCAACTTCACTATTTATAGATTTTATCCATTAAATGCCTACATTTAATGCTAGTACGATGGTAGGAGTGGTTGGTGGACATGAATTTTGAAATTTCAGGCAGTGCGAAAAGTGAAGCCTATGTGGCAGGTGGGACCCAGATGTTTTCCATTTGACAGGTCAGTGAAAGAAATGATAATGGAGGATGCGGATCCCATAGTGCGGGTGGACATGCTGACTCGGCTGCCATCGGGATGCCGAGAGATAAGCAAAATTTTGCCAAGGTTGACCTGCATGGGTGGACCTACAAAGGGTAAAGGACTGCAGTTTGAGGATCTAAGGAAAACTACCAAAGGAACTCTACAAAGGTAGAGGACTTGAAAATTTCAAGGGTGGTGAAACTTGGTCAACTCAAGATGAGGCTTTAGGACTCCTTGACCACTTATAACTCAAATTAGGGGGAACACAAAATGAGGCGAAGGAAAAAGCAGAAAAGAGAGGATCCCCATTCCAAATAGGGCATGTGTGCTATAGGCACAACAAGGACTCATACACCCAACCTTGCATATTAGTCCCATTACATTTTTTATCACCATTTAGGAGATCTTGATCAACTCTTAGAGAATCCTAGATCTTGCCCTGAAAACCCTAGAGTGGGACTAAATTTCCCAACCTGGCGTATCAGTCCTAGTACAATCTAAAACAATAGTTTCTAGGGTTTATAGATCTTGTTTTGACCTCTTCATTTATCTAGGTACTTTTTTGTTTCTCTCTATTTATCAATATAATTACACATTTTCATTTCTCCTTGAAAGGTGGAATTTTTTCATTGCTTATGGTTTAGGACATAGAACAATAATCTTCTACAGTCTCATTCAAGAAAACCCTAGAGATCTCAATCCAAGGGTGAAGTAGGAGAAAGAGATCTTGCAATAGGTTGTGATAGGGTATGATTAATGACTAAATAGGGGCTCACCACCAAGCTAGATTTTGGAAAAACTAATGACATGTAAGATCTAATGTTAAAATCTAATGCAATGCAAAACTTCACTGAATGACCTAGAAATGCAAGTAAATCAAAATAGAAAGCTGAGAAACCAGAAGTGTGCACCTGGAAACCTATAGTATCTTGAATAAAGATTTGAGATGTTGTAAATACTAAAATTAATTTATGTCAGGACTCATACACCAGTCTGGGTGATTTAGTCCCAGATTAGAATTTTTGGGTAGGAACAAAAATATGTTAGAGATATGTTTGGAACTGCTGAAATATGCAAATCTAACTGTATTGGGGCTCATACACCAAAAGTGGTGTATCATTCCAGTCTGGATTTTTTAGAGAATTGAGATCTAAATTTTCTCTTCAATCTCTTCTCTACCTTCTCCACCTAATTTTCTAGTCTGAAACTTTGATTTGTAACCTGTAGATGTTCTCCAATGATCTCCTAAGCAAGGTGATGACTTGAATGACTTTGAACACTTGAAAAATTCTTTCCAATCTTGCTCCTCAATATGTCTTCAACCTAGACTGCAAATCACATTGTAAAGAGAGGGAAACATATTTTTTAGTTAGTGGAGAGGGGTTTACCTTGGTCAAACCCCATTCTAGTAATTAAACCTTGTAATGAAATCAAGTGAGCTAAAGGAATGCTGAATGAACAAAATGTAATGTTGCAACACATCAAACCCTTGCAATAAAATGTTGCAAACATGTATGAAGTGACTCCAATGGATGTGGATCTTAACTCTTTCTTGAATGTGGTAGATCTTGAATTGAATGCTAGCTTGAATCATGAAACCCTACATCACAATTTTTAGCTTAAAAACAAACATGATGCATGATGACTCTGACATGATACTTGAATAATGATCCAAAACACTTGATAATCATCCCTTGAATTCTCTTGAATGCTCTTGTAGAAACTTGAATTCTCTTGTGAACTCTTGAATTCTCAAATTTGCTATAATGCATGACTACTCAAGTTTCTAGGTGTAAAATGAGTGAAATAACCTTGTATTTATACTTGTTTATGCAAAACTCCTTGAAATTACAAGACTACAAGATGATATGAAATATAGGAGGATAAAATCCCACCAAGAATTTGAATTAAATTTAATTTTGGGCCACATGAGACTCATACACTAGAAGTGGCATATGAGTCCCATTAGGCTTAACTATGGGACACATTTTTCAAAACTGCTTAGATTCATATGAAATCAGGATCAGGGTCCTGAAACCTGGGTGGGACCCATATTCCCAAAGTGGCGTATGAGTCCTAGATCACTAATTTTGGCCACACAACCTAAAAAGACATTATTATGATTGGATGTTGGTTTATGTCAGGATTATCTACACAAAGATTCATTAATTAAGGCTTGTAGATAGAAAATAAGACCAAATAAGGCATAAAGAACAATTAATTAATGAAAACCTTAGATTTGTGTGAAAGTATGGTACAACACTATACAACACCTTAAATAAGGTACATTTAAGTTCATTTATTTCACAAGAGCCCAAGACCTAATGTGAATGTGTTGAACACATTACAACATTAAATCAAGGTGACATTAAGCTCAAATTTATAAGGATGGCCTAAATAACTATGAAAATGTCATAGGAAAAATTACTACACTCCTTTGAAGCTTCATTTTAATTGTGAACCCCCATTTAATAACACAAATGAAACCTCCTACTAGTAACCCCTAGTAGCAGCCCTTCCCTCAATTGGGTCACTTGGTTGAGGGATCTTGGTTTCCTAATTAACTAAGAGTGAAATAGGTCCTAAGCCTTGGTTCCATCTCCCAAAAGGTGGGAACTGTATTTCCTCTAGTTCATTTTCAAATGTTCTTCATTCATTGAAGAAGAAATACTCAAAAAGGCTAACATATTGTTTATTTGTAGGTTGGTGCATCTAAACATAAATGATTAGTTTATCTTGCTAAGTTGGTTCTTAGTGGTGGGGATTTGTGTCTCTGATGGGTTGGTGTGTTCTTAGATTTCTAAAAGAGGATTTTTATTGTTGGTTGGATTTGGACATTAGATCCAAGTATTGTTTCTCCATTATTTTTTCTTGAAAGGGTTTCCACATAAATCTTGTGTCTCTTATTTTGTAGATCTTGTACAATTTATATTTTCATGGTTCGTGATTTTAAAACATTGAAAGTTTTATCTTGTATTGATTCACCCCCCCCCCTAGTATAAGTGTGTGTGTTCATTTCCATCTTGAATATTCATGTGACTGCTTAGTAGGAACAAGATAGAAATAAAGATGAAACCATCATGAGCTAGAATTCCATTTCTAATGCCCAATATTTTTTGATGGTTATGTGTCCTTTCATATCCTGCTAATATATCCTATGTACATCTTAGTAATTTTATTTCCTTTTTAATTTATTTATATGACTTTAACATAGAGTATTTGGGGTGTGATTCTATTCCAACAACCTGTTATATGAATTTTGTATTGTATTTTTTGTTATCTTAATATTAAATTATATCACTTTCTAAAAAAAATGTTCTGAAATTATAGGTGTTATATTTATATATTTTATTTTATGAAATTATAATGCAAAGTAGAAAATTAAGCTAAATAATATAAAAATAAAATCCCTATGGAGATCACAAAGAAAGATCTAAAATTTATGCTTAATTTTTTAAAATTTTATGATACTTTATAATAGAGAAATAATTTATTATGCTATTAAATGATAATATTTTAGTATCATTCTTTGCCCCAATATAATTTATATTAGTCTGACCTTAGCTAGTTATTATTCTATATATAATATAATCAATTACAATTTTTTGAGGTTTATTAATTATTGTTAATATTTCTTCTCCTAATGTCAAGAGGTAAATTTGTTAACATAAAAACATAGAAAAATAAAATATATTTTTTGTTATTGATTAATTCTCTTCAACCTTCACATATAAAAAAAAACAAAACTTATAAAGAGAATTATATTGTGACTTTCCATTAATACTAATCATTTGTTGTATCTATATATATGATAGGTGTTTACTAATGTTAAATTGTAGATACTTGAAAAAAAATTGAACTTGTAATGTTCAAATGTATTCCATAGATTTGGAGTGAATTCTATAGAGCCTAGAGTACATATATTTCATCACACATAATATAGTTGTTTGTAAATTTGGACTACATTATGTAATATTTTACCTTTTTATTTTGTTAAATTTTATTGTGCTATTTTAAAAGTGAAAACAATTTGTTTATAATGTTATAAACATAGTTAATTCCATTCTTCTCTCATGAAAATAGTTACAATAATGAAAAGTATAAAACGTCCTTGTCTACTTAACATATTCAAAGAGATATCTGTATGTTGGCCTCAATTTTGAAATCAACAATTATTAAACTTTTCACCACTATCAAATTGGTATGCAACATCATGTGTTTGGTCCTTGTGTCATGATAATAGTGGTTGAAAATTCCACAAGTGTTCTTTAGTGCCCAATAACTCATCATATTATGATCATCAATTTGTTTTCATAGTTGCAAGCAATTAATACTCTATTCTTTTTCTCCTTTAAGTGTCACATGTTTTCTCACACTTGGTAATAATGGCTTTTCAATCTCATAATTTATACAAAAATTAAATTGAACTTGATTAGCATTTTGTTCAAGGAAACACAAGTTCTGATAGTATTATTTTATAATTGCGAATGTTGTACAAGTGTTCATGAATTATTTTTGTGTGCAATGTTTTTGTGCTTCTAAAAATGCAAAGAAATTGATAAACCAAGAAAAAAGAAAGCATAACACTTAGATTAGGCGATAGGAAGTTAAAACCGACATAGAATCAAATGTTGAGCCTCCTATTGTGTAGATTTTCCCATGCTTTGCAATTTCGATATGTGCTCACAAAATTTCGACAGCATAGTGGAGCTCCAAAGAGAAAATGTGTGAGAGGGATAAAATGGTTAAGTGTGAGATATATAGATTTGAGGGTTTTTGGATGGAGGGCTAGGAATGAGATTTGAAGATCAAGGGTTAAGATGCCTTGAAACATCTCAACCTACATGGTGGTGACAATGTTACCATGAGAGGAGGTGAGAGGACAAGGGTATTGAAATTTCCTTTTTAGTGTGCAAGGGGAGAATAAAAGGAATTAAAAGTTCCTTAAAGGCATGGTTTGCTTCTCCAAAAGGAGAAAACAATAAATAATGATAGGAAAAAAGGACATGCCATAAATGGAAAAGGGATTAGGTTATTTAATCATGAGATTAAGTTATGCAAGTTAGGCGGGTTAGGTGGAAGATTAGGCTAATGAAGTGGATTAGAAGCCCACTTGCAAAAGTTGGAGGATGTGACACCTCGTAATCAAGGATTAGGAATGTACACATCTCTAATTATGGGATTAGTAAGTGGATTGAGATTAGATTAGGATTATGGAGGATGGGACATGTGAGGATTATTTATTTAATTATTTGGGGAAAAGGATAAAGAGTTAAATTAAATAAATGTGTAAGGGAATTTTTTTAATGTAATGGATGAATGGGATGAGGGAAAATAATTAAATGGTAATTATTTACTTTAGGATAGGATTTAAGTATAATAGAAAAAATAGGTTATGTGGAAGTTTCATATATTCAATAGTAATTAAATAATAGGATATTATTTAATTAATATAGAGGATGTGAAATTGCTTAAATTAAGGACAAATTGATCAAATGAAAGTGGTCAATTTTCAGTGTCTACAATTTTGTAATGATTATGCCTCTAGGAAAGGTTCAATTTGAATCACAACCCATGATGAAAGATTGCAATTGAAATCATTCCATTTTAAAATATCAAAATGATGTGATTTATTAAATCTTAAAATTTACAAAAAAAATTAACATGATAAAAATTCTTTATCTTTACATATTTTAATAAAAATAGTTTATGAATGTTTTTCCATACATAGATTTGAAAGATATTTTAAAAAGACACAAGTTAACTTCTTTACATATTAAAACACTAATACTAACTAGTAGTCGCATGCACAAGCATGTAACGATTAGCCGATAGGGTGCACCACAAATGGCTATTCAATGGGAAGTAAGAAACAAACTTTTTTTTGGAGTGCAATGTGAGATATAAAATAGGTGGAGTAGATCATAATGAAGAGAGATGTTGGAAAATCAATCCATATTTTATTATGGATGATTAGATTGATAGATCAACCATATTGATACATATGTATTAAAGTTAAAGCCAATGTATGAAGATATCAATTTGAATAGCCTAATTTGAACATATTATAAATCACTTAATTTTGGCGTAGAGATTATTTTATATATCTTCATTTAATTTGAACATTGTAAAGCATTATAAACCTCATGTTATAGTCCACTTGTTCATTCTTATCTCACACACAATGCATGCAAGATTAAGAACCATTTGCAGAAAACGGAAAATTGGTTCTTTCATTTCAACATCAAAATTTATTAGTTGAAAAGTGATTATGAAAATGTAAAATAAAACCATAGGTCATGTTGAACAAATCTTATTATTTTCAATGTATCCATTAATTTTAATTTTATGTAATTAATCATCAATAACTTTTATTTATTAATATGTAATATTTAATAATTTTAGTTACAATAGTTATTTAAAATTGATTTTAATTAATAATTTAAGGAATCACAAGTAAATGATAGATCATTAGGAATCCATAGTAAAATAATTTTCAGTGAATATGATTTTTTAATAAATTTATTCTTAAAAAATTAGAATTGAAAAATTAAATAAAATTTAAATTTTTAAATAAAAATAATTTCTCTCCAAAATTTTAGGTATGATATAATTTTAGCTCTATGTTACTTTTATATTTATTAGACCTAAATGCACATCTATATTTTACCTTTTTTGTCTAGGTTAATCAATCAATTGATAGATTATTATTTAATTATCTTACGATACATATGCATACAAATACATGGCAGAGTTGAAGTTGTGGATTAAATAATATTTATTAAAAGTATGGAACATTAAAGGATTGTCCTTTTTTAAAGAGTTATTAGTCATGCCTTTAATTACTAATATTCAATAAAAAAGTATTGATTAAAAAATCAGTGCATAACTTTAGGTATGGCATATTTTTTGTAATGCTTATGTGGGACTAGATAATTTATTACTTTGATGTTATTCATTTTGATTTTTTTTTATTTGAATATTAGTTATGATGGTCATCACTAATGACTTTTTAAAAAAGGAAATATCTTTAATATTCAATACTTTTTATAAGTAGTATTTTGTCCATAATTTTGAAAATAGAAGCATTATTATGCATGTGATTTATGGGTTAGTAGTAGTAAAATAAAATGGAGACAAGTACAAGGGATTCAAAAGTAGTCAATCACAAGGAAATTGAAAATAACAATATCATTTTTTTATGAATTGCTTCTATTAAAAACATGCTCCTTAATTGGTGTAGGAATTATGGTTTGATTCTGTAGATATTAAAAATTTGAAAAAATGGAAGCAAATAGATGTCCTACACCAAAGGAATTTTGAACAAAATAAAAAGGACTTAGATAAAGAAAAATAATAAATGGATGACCAAATAGAATAACAACTTGAATTGTTGTCCAAATAAAAGCAAATATGTAAATGCATTTATTGACGAAGAAAGTAAAAATATTATATTGATAAATTTTATACCATCTGATTAGCACAAAAAGGATTATATAGGGGAAAATGTCACTTAGAGAGTAAAGATGTTCATAGTCCAATTGAATACTCAATCATGCCATCTTTGATCCAAAAAAAATGAATAGACCTCAATAAAGAATAATGCGATGACATGATGCACATATTTTGCATTGTTAGAATAATTGAATTAAAATGTATCCCTTGTTTTGAGGTAACATTACCAATGTCTCAAGTTCTTCCCCACCACTTGCTATGACATGAGAAACATGTTATTATAGAGTATGTTTGTCGAGGCCAACTATATACAAGGATTTGTGTACACA
Source organism: Sequoia sempervirens (assembly GCA_007258455.2). NCBI lineage: Eukaryota > Viridiplantae > Streptophyta > Pinopsida > Cupressales > Cupressaceae > Sequoia > Sequoia sempervirens. The sequence continues at coordinate 390 of VDFB02035442.1, read as the reverse complement.
TGTATCTATGTAACAACAAATATATGACGTTAAAAGAAAAAGAACAAAACCCACACTCATTATCCTCCCTACCATATTGGCATCATGGAGCCTCGTGGACTCTAGCCAAACCCTCGAGTGAGAAAAGTATGAAACACCCACGAGAAATTTCATGGAGTTCCATCATACATCACACAATAACAAAGTAGGGGAAAATTTGGTGTTTTCATATATGATCTCTCATATTGTAGTGTTTTTTTTTGTTGTGGTAGCTTTTAAAAAAGTAGGTATCCTGATGTTTGAATGCTTATGCATGCTTTAGCCTAGTTACTACAAATAGAAGACATGGGTATGTTAGTGGATGGGCAACCAAAATAAAAAAGGAAGCATAAAAAGTGAGTAAGTATATGG
>VDFB02035441.1:0-11040 GCA_007258455.2 Sequoia sempervirens | reverse complement strand
AATCCAAAAGTTAGAAACCAAGAACCTGTCTAGCCTCTTCGAAATAGAATCCTCCCCACACCTCCTATTGCTCCAAGTAAACAAACCATTCCTTGGCTTGATATCAATCAGATTTACCATTTAGATGTTATCCTTTAAAAGCATAGAAGAGGTCTCCAACCTAGCCACACCCCCATCTTTTCCTCCAAAATGATAATGGCATAATCCATAGAAATAAAGGGGCTAGAGATCTCACACGCCGAATGTGTGATCACAAACTATATTTTCCAAGTAAATCTATTGGAGCATAAACATTAGTGAGTATGAACACTTCCCTAGAATCAAATCTAGAAGCAACCATTGACATAGAATGTTTGATAGACACCCATCAGATATGAGTCACCTTATGCGGATACCAAAGGAACACAAACCCTCCAACCATGCCATGTGCCCAAATTCATTGACACTAGCCTCTTCTCCATAACTTAGAAGCAATGCTAGATATTTCATCAATTGAGACCTTATCTTCTTGAATAAATAAAAATAAAGAGAATGTACTCTAATTAACTATTGAACAAACTTTTGTCTAGGGATGTTGTTTAGATCCCTTGCATTCCAAGACAAAACTATCATTTCTAAGAGGTAGAAAAATGGGAGTCAATTTAGGCTTAATTGACTTCGATTCCACCAAATTTCACCCATTAGCTTCACTTTGTCCTTATCCTTCTTCCTTCCCACTTTGGGAGGCTTCTCTGAGACCCCTTTTTTGAAGTTATTTTACTCTAAACCTAATGAAGGTATAACTTTACTACATTTCCCAAGGGATGAGACCTCTCATTCTGGCCTCAAATAAAAATTATATGCACGAAAAAACCACAACCAATCTAAACCCTCAGTTGGCCCTATCTCACTAGAGGTAACCTGTGCTTGGTATGAAGCCATCTAAATCTTTGGCTACTTAGGAACCTACCTATTTGGACTGGCATCCTCTATTATAACCAACTATTCTACACCTAAAATAGGAATCCCTAAGAGCATACTACCTAGGTTCCCCTCTAGTAAACCTAAATCCTCTAGGGATTTGAAGCGATTATAGGACCCATCCACCTAGCTATCTTTGAGAGAGAGCTTCTGGCCCCTACCTCTGTTATGGTATTTTACAGGAATAAACACCTTTTCATTTACTTCTCCTTCAGACATTGTTGATTTCCCTTTATCTTTTGCCTACTCTATATGTGACAAAGATTTAATTGTAGCACTACTATTAGCCTTACTCGAAGGGTTAACTTTAGGAAACTTCCTTTTTAGGTTCCCATACTCATGATAGATCCAACACTGGAAAGGAAGAGCTTCATAATCTAGCTGTTGGATCCACACATTGTCTCCAACCCAAATTTACAAAGAGTTTGGAAATGGGTTAGTTAAATCAATTTCAATACAAATGCGGGCATATGAAATTACCTTCTTATCCAATGTTTGTTGTGACGACCCTACTAGCTTTCCAAGCAAAAGAGTAATCATGTGCAAAATATCATTTCTCTAGAGTTCCAACAACAACCACGGGAGCTTAATCCACATAAGAACTTTTAAGCTCCTCAAATGGATTAAATCTAATATGCCAGGGTTTGATAAATAGGCCCACTTGATTGTAAAAATATGGCCCTCCCTCATAGGCTTTATTGTGATTTTCCAAGTAGGAGAAACCATAATGAAATAATTATTTGCAACCGACATCACCTCTATATCACCTTGTATGATGAATCCACAAATCCAAGAATGGGAGTGAGACCTAAGTCCCCATAAAATTGTAGATAAGAGAATGGTTACACAGGTAGCTTACATCCTTCGCTACCAAATCATGTTGAATCACCAAAACCAAGTGAGAAACACTCCTTTCTAGGCACCCATTCACTTTTGAAAGCCTCTGACTCCCCATCTGGGATGAGCCTTCACCATGCATAGATTTACTTAAAAACTTGACAACCTTTGCATGAGTGGATTGGGGAGGATCAAACCCCGCTAAGGCCTCACAAAAAGATAAATTCTACTTATTACCTAAAACTATGCCCACAACCATACCCCTAATCGCACACGCAAGCTAGCCACGTATTTTATGATTGTTGATGACACTTAGCTACAAAAAAATTTGATGTGGAATGGTTTACTTACATTTGAAGGTTATGGAACATATAAGAAAATTGTGCACTACTCATGTTCGGTTGTGGAAACAAATATATAGTTATTGAAGTATCAAGGGATTTTTTTTATTAAAAAGTTATGGAGACTCCATGAAAGATTACGATGCAATTATCGATGCATTAGAAAAAATAAAGGATGCAAATGGAATAATGGAGGGAATATTTTAAATGGTTTACATTTCTAAACTTTTAATCTTTAATTTTTGAAATCAATTGATATTTATAGGGTTTATAAATTATATCTTAATTTCAAGGGTTTCTATTGTATCATATTAAACATTATTCATTAAATGATATTTATATGGTTTATAAATTATATCATATTAAATATTAAGGGTTTTTATTATACTGCATACAATTTTATATGTATTGATTATTGGTGTAGATCAATATATTAATCGATGTATTGATCAATATTGAAATTGATATTTCTTGGGTTTCTAAATTATATCATATCAAATTTTAAGGGTTTCTCTTGTATCCTATAATTTTTCATATGTATTAATTGTTGGTGTACATATATCAATTTGTATCGATCAATATGAATTGATATATATGCACATCAACAATCTATACATATGATATTATATGTATTGATTATATTATTATATATCTCATTTTTTTTAATAAAAAGAGGGGTAAAAATTTATTAAAAAATCAAGAAGTACATGAAAAGCCATGATATAGCTAGGGTCCTCCAAGGGAACCCCAAAAAGAGACCATTACATATTCCTATCCTCCAAAATCACTGCATAATCTAGAGGCAGAAGGCCCCATTCCCTAACATCCCATCCCTCCTCATGCTCCGAAGCCCACTTGGCCAAGCAATCCATCACTTTATTCTGTTCCCTAGGAATATGACGAAAATAGATAAACTCCAAAGAGCTACATTAGCTCAAAACCTGCCTAACCACCACTACCAAATGCCAACTAACTCCTTCCAACCTCTACTCATTTAACATATCCACACAAATCTGTGAATCGAATTCACAAACAATTTGTCTCTAGCCTAAGGAGCACCCTCTTTCCATCATGTAAAAGCACAAAGTTGTGTCACATTTTATAAAGGAAACGACCAACGCTGATCCAATTTTTAAACTTGAATCACTAAAAAGTGGCATATATGTTTTGAATTTTGAAATGATGTAAACTAGTGAAATATGTATTTTTTAGTATATTTTATGTTTGTATTTTTAAAAATATAAAAAATTATTTTAAACTAGTTTTTAATAAATTAAAACTATAATTTAGTTGTTGATAAAATGCTGAAAAATGAAGTTGCATGGGACGTCAAACTTTTTATAGTAAATTTTATTTTTTTTTCTTTCAAATTTTTTGTGTGTATTTATAACTTGAAACTTTAGTGCATGGATATATTTTCTTCCCATTTTGATAAATATATATTTTTAAATAAATATTAAAATATGTGTGAATCAAAAAACAACTGTTTATATCGGATGTCAACTTTCATATTAAATATTTATCTACATTGAAAACAAAAATTATACCATCTTAAAATAGATTCTTTTTATCTAGTGCATCATACTTTTCAAATTTTTATCAAGTTTTAGTATTTTTCCTTGGCATACTAATCAACCTAATATTTTGTGTTGATAACCTACTTTTAGTAAAAATAAAACATAAAATATAAAAAATAATTAAACTATTAAAATAAGTATGTTTTTGAAAACTACACTTATGGATCTACAAAGGGGTATTTTTATATTTAAAAAAATGTTGTTTATATTAGTAGGAGTTATTGAAACTGAAGTTTTCAAATAATTTAATTTTTGTGTAACTGACTCCCAAAGTGGTGCTCCATATATTTTTAACCAATAATTTTAGTTGAAAAAGTTGTGGAAATATCTAAATTAGCTAGAATAAATCTTACTAGATCATATGTTTGACCAAAATTGATTTTTAGTTAGAAATACATAAATTAAGTTGTGCTGATAAGTTGGCTGAAAGTGTGACACAACTTTGTGCTTTTACCCCCAAGATGAAGTATTATATATATCAATTGATATTGATTGATACACATCAATTAATATAAATCCAAATTTTATATATTATATCATATTAAACTTTATATATATTGATTATTTATGTGTATCATTATTGGTGTATATTAATTGATATCATTCAAAATATTAATTGATATTTTAAGGGTTTCTATTATATACATAAAACATGTAATATATATTGATTGTTGAATTGTACACATCAGTTGAAAAATCAATATTTCTAGGGTTTCTAAATAGTATCATATTGAATTTAGGGTTCCTATTGTATCATATTAAGTTCTTTAAATTTATTGAGTGTTGGTGCACATCATTATTGGTGTATATAAATTGATACCATTTCTAAGGTTTCTATTGCACATCATATTAAATTTTATAAATTAATTTCAATATTTTTAGGGTTTCCAAATTCTAGATCATGTATTAAATTTTATGGGTTTCTATTGTATCACATAAAATTTATTATGTACTTGATTCTTGGTGTACACATATCAATTGATATGTACACCAACTACCAATACATATAATTTTTTATGTATTGATACAATGGTGAACATATCAATTGATCAACCAAAAATGGATATTTCTATAGTTTCTAAAATATATCATATTGAATTTTAAGGGCACTTCTATTATATCAAATAAAATTTAATATCTATTAGTTGTCGGTACATACATATATCTATTGGTATTAATCGATATATTAATTGATATTTATGAATCCATATTAATTGATATATTTACACCAACAATCAATACATATTAATTTTTATATGTATTGATTATATTGGTGGACATAGATCAATAAATCAATTCATATATTGATCAATATTAAAAAATAATATCTCTATGGTTTCTATTGTATCCTATTAAATTTTATATATGTTGATTCAATTGGTTTCTAAGGTTTCAATGTATCATATTTAATTAAATTTATATATTGAGCATTGATGTACATATCAATTGATATTGGTCAATATATCAATCATTATTGAAATTAATATTTATATGGTTTCTAATGTATTATATTAAATTTTATATGTATTAATTTTTAACCTCAAATTATTGTTATTATAAATAGTACATTATCACATATCTAGTTAGGATACCATCTTTCTAGGATTGACCTATTCACACTTTGCTTAAGTTTACTTAGTTTTTTTTATGCTTTTGTCTCACCACATGTGGTTGAGACATGTGTCCTCACCATTTGAGATGCATAATACATGCATACTTGCCACTTGCTAGCACACATGCCATTTGAACTAGACAAATATTTCATCTTTAGAGGGGTAGTCAGTCATTGTGTCCTTTCTAACCTCCTCATCCTTACCTTTATAAGCAATGCTATTTTGTATATTTCGTGTAATGTTAATCCCATGCTTATGGTATTTTATCATCTTGTATATTCTTATTTTGTGGATTAATTTGAGTTTTCAAGTAGATCTTGGCCACTTTAACAATTATTACAAACCATGAAGCTTAAATTTAGGGTTTAGGGTTTACAATATAGGGTTTGAGGTTTACAATTTATGATTTAGGTTATAGGGTTTACAATATAGGTTTTAGGGTTTATAGTTTACAATTTAGGGTCTAGGGTTTAGAGTAATCCCAAGGGTCTATATTTTAAGGTGAACTAATTTTAGTTTAAGTTTTTAGATTTTGTAAATTAATTTACTTAAAAATAGAAAAAATATAATAAAAAGGAAAAATAAATAAATATTGGAGAGATGCCTACTTTAAAAATTATCAATTGGTTCTCCTAGAGGGAGGAGGAAGAATGAAAGTTTGGTCAAGGTTCCTCAATATGGGTACATGTCCTAAGTTAATATTTTATTCACTCTCATTGTTAAGAAGAAATGAAAATGAGATCACATGAGAATTTTTTTTTTTAGAATGGGTACACATTTATAATAGGTACTCATTTAGCAATAAATACCCAAACCTAAATTCCCGTTTAGGTTTGGGATTTCATTCTTAAATAGGTATGCATTCTTAGCAATAAATTTTTAGCCGAATTACTTCCATAAAAAGTTGACTTAATTTCTTGCACTTACACATAAGTTGATTGAAAGTAGGAAATAACATACATATTTCGCAAGAGTATACTATTTATAATATGGATAGATAAATAAAATATATTTATTATTTCAATTATATATCTCTCTCTAACCCTTTCTATTATTTTGTCTTGTAGAGATTTTGTATAGGCATAGAACTTCATCTGGAGAGTTATTCATTGGGTTTCAACCTAGGATAGAGATCAATAATAGTTAGTCATGCAAAGATTGCTCTAGATACTGATGCAAGTAGGAAATATGTTGATTCATGCCTGGATCATTTGAATTAATAGTCAAATATGCATTGGATCTCTAGGTGTTAGTTGTACTCTCCCTCCATTTGAAAATGAGCTAGGAACAATCCTTAGATACAACTCCAAGGGTGGTAAGTGAAATGTTTCATGCTTCAAGTTAGCACTCAACAACTATTTTGAAGGGTTGAATTGACTCTAATTTGAATTTTTAAAATTAAATTTCTAGGTTCATTTTTTGTAAATTATAAAATTGACCTAGGGATAATTTTGTCAATTATAGGGTTGAATCTAGGCAAGAAATGAAATTTTGAGTATTATAATTGGTCCTTGGGAATAAGTGCAAATGGGATCAAGGAATGAGTTCCAAATATTAGAAGTTATATCACCTATACACTTTTTATTGCACAAGGAATACATAGGTCAAAGTGAGTGCAAAAGGAAGGGGAAAACTATGAGGTGTACAATTTTCACCACTAAATTTTTCTCGCACTTTGATTTGCATGCAAACTAAGTATGCATGTAAAGTATAATCAAGTATCCAAAATGAGATAATTTATTCAAACACTCATAAATAGGATAAATGTGTCACTTTGGTTTACACTCCTTGTAATGAGTGCTCTATCTTGAAACCTAAAAAGGGGAATTTTTTAAATGAATAAAATCTAATGGGAATTTCCTCTGTGTCTGCTCTAACTAATAAATGAATTTCTTTGCTACTTTCCTTCCTAAGCTTTTTTTGAATTCCCTCTATGTCTGCTCTGACTTGACGGCCCAATGGGCCAGTTGGGTAGGGGGCTCGATAAGACTCCCCTTTCCAGGAATGTTGTCCCTTTGTTTGGTGTTGTGTCTGCCTTTGCAACTTCCAATATTATTGTTCCCCATGTTGGCTCCACCTCTTGTACCTCTGGGCCTTCTCTTGCAGGAAGGACAATTGGTACTTCTGAAAAGATCCCTCTATCCCCATCCTTTGGTTTGGACTCTTTCTTCTTTGAAGAAGAACTGACCTCTTTTATGGATAAATTGGTGGGCGTCAGCTTGCTAGCTATGGGTAGATTGAACACAAAGTTTGTTTCCTACTCAGTTATTAGTAGGGAAGTTGATGTACCTAAAGTGTTGATGATTAAGGCTATGGATGACCTCAAGCTGTCATTGGTTGGAAAATTCCTGGCGTATCGCCTGAATATTGAACATGTAAGGTTCTGGGCTGCTTTTGTTTGGAACTTAAAAGGAAGTGTCTCTGTCAGTGCAATGCCCAAAGGTATCTTCCTTTTTTCATTTGTTGTATACAAAGATATGTTAAAGGTTCTAATAGGAGGCCAATTGGATTTCGATGTTGGCTTCAAGAATTTTCTCTCATTGTGTAAATGGAAACCAGGCTTTGACCCTTCTATTGACTTGGGTGTTATAGCTCCTACATGGGTACGCCTTCCTAGGCTACCCCTTGAGTTTTTGGAGGGGCATATAGAAAGGAATTGCCAACTCTTTTGGAAGCCTCCTAGATGTTGACAAGATAACCCAAGTAAAGTCTCATTTAGTATATGCTTGGATTTGAGTTAATGTAGCAGTTAACACTATTCTACTAACCTTAGTGCTCCTTAATTCAAAGTTTGGAAACTGGTCCCTACCTCTTGAGTACGAAAATGCTAGACAGTTTTGTTAGTCCTATAAGAAATTTGGCCACTTTATTGAATCATATAATAAGAGGCCCCAAAATGTGTTTAATGGTGACAATCAATCCTTAATCAAGCCTAAGATTAAGGATTCCAAGGTTGATACTGAAGCCCCCCTCAAGGAGGGTGTGAGTGTTCAGGAAGGTGTTATAGTCCTATAAAATCCTTCATCTAGGAATGATGAATCTTCCTTAGACCGGGATGCTATTTCTCATGAGCCTCTTGTTGTCTCTCAGTTCTTCAATTGTAAGGAAAGTAAGGAAAGAGCCCTTGGACTAAAGCAAGGTAAGAAACCAAAGGCAACTGAGGAAACTCTTGATGAAAAATCAACAAGGAGTTGGAAATGAGTCACAGGTGTTGGGATAAAGGTTCCATCAACACTGTAAACATCTTGTATTTAATTTTCTCCTATTATTGTTTGTAATTCACCCATAAGGGATTGGAGGTTTCACCGATAGTGGTGATTTATTTTTTTACTGGGCTCGGTAGTTACTGTTTTACTGGTTGGGAGTTACTGAGTTACTTTTACTGGATTGTGGTAACTGTAATAGTAAAATGGTTTCACATGAGAATCTTGGCGTCCATCTTGGGAATAGTGAATTATGACATTTTATGATACTTGTCATATGCTATAAGAGTATCTATGATAGTTATGAAACCTGTCATAAGATTCTATGATGACTATGATGGCATCTATGACACGCGTAAGAGCTTATGACGCATCTAAGAGCATATCTTATTTTATAGGGATTCTTATGGAATCTTGTAAGAAGGTGTAATGTCATGTAAGAGACTATGTTTAGCATGTAAGGGTTCACATGGATTTTTACCATGGTTTTTCCGAACCTTGTTTTGACCCATGGTAATGTTTTATGGTGGTATTTTGAGCTCCCCTGAGTCTATATATTGAGGGGTTGAGTTGGAGACACTATGATATGTTTTACAAGTACACAGATGCTTCCAAATTAAAGAGGAGTTAGAGTGGATGTATTGTAAACATATTTGTTGATAATACAAGCTATTCATCTCTTCTGTGGGCAAGGGTTTCTCCACGTAAACATTGTGTTATGTGTTAAACTTTTCATTCTTATTTTTCTTTGTTATTGCTGATCTAAACTCCATATGGTTAACACTATTAAATCTGATTTACGTAAAGTTTAAGTTTCTATTATTTCTATTCACCTTTCTATTTCTAACAATTGGTATCAGAGCCTGGCCAATTTTGTGTTCTAGGTGGTAGAACAAAGGATTTTTGAGTTTTAGTGGGAGTTTTGTTGAGCTATTTTTTGCAGTATTTTGTGTTTAACCATGGCTGTAACTTCTAACAATTTGGATATTGAAAAATTTAATGGAGTTGGTTTTGAGTTGTGGAAGCTGAAAATGGAGGATCTCCTTGAAGAATAAGATCAATGGGTGGTTGTAACAAATGAAAAGAAACTCGAGAAAATGAGTGATAAATACTGGGAGAAGATTGATAAAAAGGCATAAGGCACTATTAGGTTGTGCCTTTCCGACTCTGTTCTCTTGAATGTGTCATCAGAAAAGACTGCATATGCTTTGTGGAACTAGAAAGGTGAAATCTATCAAGTGAAAAGTCTGGTAAATGAACTCTACTTGAAGCGGAAACTATTTTCTCTTAAGATGAGGGAAGGTGAATCTATAGTTGAGCATTTAAATTATTTTAATTTGGTTGAGTCAACCTTTATTGATGTCAAAGTAGAAGAAGAATATAAGTTTATTATTCTTCTCTGTTCTTTACCTGAATCTTGGGATAATTTTATACTTTCTATCACTGCTAACATGGAAGATCCAAATATGGATGCTCTTGTAGCAACTTTGTTGTCACAAGAAATGAGGAAAAAGGAAATGGATAGTATAGGTGATGATCTCAACGTAAGAGGAAGGCCTAAAGAAAGAGGGTCTAAAGGAGATAATAATGGGCCTAAGGACAAGTCTAAGGGAAGATCTAAAACTCCTGGAAAGAAGAAAATAGTGAAGTGTTGGAACTGTGGGAAAATAAGACATGTGAAGAAGGAATGCAAAAATCCAAAGAAACAAGTTGATTCCTCTATAGAGAAATCCTCAAATTTAGGTGATGAAGCTTTGGTTTCTTGTCTTCAAGTTATGACTAACAAAAATTGGTTAATTGATTCAAGATGTTCATTTCATATGACTCCTCACAAGGAGTGGTTTACCACATATGAGAAATATGATGGAGGTAAAATCTACCTCGGTGATAACTCATCATACTCGATTGTTAGAAGGGGTAAGGTTAAGTTGTGTTTTAGTGATGGGGGGATTAAAACTCTTCCTGTTGTTTTTCATGTTCCCAGAGTAGCTAGAAATTTGATTTTAGTTTCGAAGTTGAATGATTTGGGAATAAGTGTAGCTTTTGATAAGCATGGTTGCAAATTGGTAAGAGGGAATTTGGTGATAGCAAGAGGGACAAGAAAATGAACATTGTTTAAGCTAGAAGTCATTACTTTTGTAAACTCTGCATATGTAATTGAAAAATCTAAAAATACTTGTATGTTGTGGAACTGTAGATTGGGTCACATAAGTGAGACTGCTTTAAAGTCTATTTTGAATAAAAAATTGTTAAACGGTTTATCCTATTTTGATGAGAGTTTTAATTTTTGTGAACATTGTGTGTTTGGTAAACAAAATAGAAAATCATTTCCTTCTGGAAATACAAAATCTAAAGTTAAATTGGAATTGATTCATACAAATGTGTTTGGCCCTGTGGATGTTGAATCAATTGGGAAATCTAGATATTTTGTCTCCTTTATCGACGATTTTACAAGGTTTACCTGGTTATATTTTATGCAATATAAATCTAAAGTTTTCACTAATTTTAA